>PVKP010037137.1:0-21874 GCA_004027715.1 Plecturocebus donacophilus | reverse complement strand
GTTTATATAAAATTTATATTGTGCATATATTTACACACTCTATATAAATTATATACATATAAAATATACATATAAAATATATATCAGCATATATATTGTGAAAGCTTTGAATAATAAGTAAAAATAATTCACCATGCTAATATTATTGAGTATAGTATTTTCTAAACACGAATTAGAATAAAAAATGAAAGCATTTTCCTGCTTTCGAAGTCTGGTTTCTTAAGTTTAATTTTCTCTCTCTTATGCTTATTATATGCCAGGCACAACATATTCAAAGGAGATAATATCTAGAAATGATCATTTATGCTATAAAATCAACCAATACATAGTTTCTTAAAACAGAAATATTGCCTAGCACGTTTCTAAATATTTCAATTTTATAAATGTGTATAAATGATTTACACACACAGGTTTTCTTGAATACAGTTGTACAAAGTAAGAAGCACTGGGGTATATATAGTGTCTGTAATTGGGCATGGTTCCATGCATCAACTGTAGTCATGCATTTTAAAACATGCCATTAAAAAGTAGGTTTGTTGTGGAAGGCTTAAACTGCTGTGTCGAGATACCAAATGCTTACTCATAATCACTTCTACTTCATACACATTGTTTTATACTGAGGAAAGAAATTAAAAGTGATGTTTCCAGATGTTAAAAGGAGTCGGGAATGGAAGGGTAGAGATAGAAAGAAGCTTTAATCGGTTAGTAAAATATGTTTTAGCTTTATTTAATTCTGTTTGACTTAAAGAAAAATTAGATAGTAAACATCTTTAAAAGATACTGCATAAATCCTCATGTTATAACAAAAATTTAAAGATGAACTTAAAATATCCATTTGATTAAAAAAAAAAAAAAACATGTAGTATACCATAGCGTCAGAAGACATTGATTTTTAAGAATATATAGATGTGTGTAAAAGTTCAATCTTTTCTCTAGTTATTGACTATTCCCTATGTATACAGCACACTTTCTTGGCCTTTGTTAATATCCACAGACAAATTGCACAACTGCTGCAGGATTCCAACAGCAGGGACTTGTCAGTGCTGGATAAAGATTGCATGGCACATGCCAGCTCAAACATGGACATTTCCTCTTTCTGTTTTCCTGTTTCCAAAGGCCAGCCAATCAGGAATAAAAACTCTCAAATCTGGCACATTGGATTCAGAATCTCAATATAAATGATTATGCTTTCATTCCAATGCCTCTGCAGGTGACAGAAAGTAAGCTGCCTTCTCTCCAGGATAGGACTGCAGTCAATATGTTCACAAGTGCTTTTCTTTTATTAAAAAAAAAAAAAAAGTATTTATCAATGCAGGGCACTGTTTAGAAAAACTGATAGTTACTCTTAAATCAGTGCTTATTAAGTTTCAAATCATGGTCAGAGAGTAAAAGAGGCATGTGGACACAGCCTATGGCTCCTTTGGTATATTTCATATAGAGTAAATCTAATTAAATTAGAGATCTTTTCCACTTTCAACTTATCTCTCAAAGATGACCTATGTTTAAATTTTTACACTTTCTGATTTAAAAACACTAAATGCTAATTTCAAGGGGAAAATCTCTAGGTTATCAATGATTGTTTTCTGTGTATACACTTCATACTTATTAATATTTTGATAAGTATGAAATAGGCAGAGATAATTGTGTATTAATTTTCTATTGCTGCATAACATATTACCACTAACTTAGCAGCTTAAAACAATATTCTTATATTAGCTTGCAGTTCTGTAGGTCTGAAATATAGCACAGTTGGGCTGGGTTTTCTCTTCTGGGTACCACAAGTCTATCATTATTTGTTAATTGGCCTGAATATGCATCTAAAAACTCTAGGAGAAAGTTCTGTTCCAAGTTTGTTTGGGTTGTTGGTAGAATCTGATTCCTTGCAGTTGCATAACTGAGGTCCTCATTTTTTTCTTTTCCTGGCTAGTGGCTCGAGATCGTTTCCAACAGCTAAAGGACATGCTCAGATCTTTTCCCCATGGCCTTGTCCATCTTCAAGCCAGCAATGGCATGTCAGATCCTTTTTATATTTCAAATCTCTGACTCCCCTTTTGCTTCTAACTAGAGGAAAGCCTCTGCTCTTAGAGGGCTCATATGACTAGGCTAAATCCATCTGGATAATCTTCCTATGATAAGGTTGACTGATAAGTGACCTTAATTACCTCTGCAAAATCCTGATTGCCATGTAACCTAACAGAATCATGGGAATAACAATGTGGTTGCAAATCATGAGAGCCAGCTTAGAATTCTGCCTTCCACACTGGATACCATGACCTTCCTGATTACCATTACCTGTTAATATTTCAAACTGTTTTACAAGTCTGGAAAAGACTCTGGAAAACTGATAATAATGCAGGTGATTCTTATCCATAGAAATGCAAGTGAAATGTATCTGGTAGAATGCAGTTGATTGTTGCCCTCCAGATAAACCATTTTGCATTTCTTTGTAAACTAATTTCAGCATTCTTTATTGGCTATGTAAATATGGTTGTTTAATTCCTCCTTTGAATTAATTGTTTCATGTTTCCCCACACTAAATTATGAATTCAAATGATGTGCTTTCATCATATATTTACATGAATTATGATTTTCTATTTTAAAAATATCTTTTAACAATATTTATTATATGTTAATCACTCTAGTAGTTTTTTAGCACACAAAGGTACCACCTTAGATAAGGACATGTGAAAGTTGTTCTTTTGAGAGCTGAAAGTTTCCTAGAAATAAAGGGTATAGTTGAGCAGAAAAGATGTTACTGTTTCATACTGCTGAAAGAAATCATAGATGATACAAACAAATAGAAAAACATTCCGTGGTCATGGATTGGAGGAATCAAGATTGTTAAAATGATCGTATTGGCCAAAGCAATCCATAGAGTCCACACTATTCCTATCAAACTACCAACATCATTTTTCACAGAATTAGAAAAAACTATTTTGAAATTCATATGAAACCAGAAAAAAACCCCGAATAGCCAAGCAATCCTAAGCATACACACAGACACATACACACACAAAACAAAAAAACAAAACAAAAGCTAGGGATACAGTACATGACTTTAAACTGTTGTATAAGATTACAATGATCAAAACAGTGTGGCACTGGTACAAAAACAGACACATAGACTGATAGAACAGAATAGAGAATTCAGAAATAAAGCTGCACATTTACAACCATCTGATCTTCAACAAAATCAACAAAAGTAAACAATGGGGAAAGGATTCTCTATTTAATAAATGATGCTGAAATAACTGGCTAGCCATATGCAGAAGGTTGAAACTGAACTCCTACTTCTCACCATATGCAAATATTAACTGAAGATAGATTAAATGTTTAAATATAAAACCTCAAACTACAAGATTCATAGACGAAAACCTAGGAAACACCATTCTGGACAGTGTCCTCAGGAAACAATTTATAAGTCCTCAAAAGCAGATGCAATGCAACAAAAACAGAAATTGACAAGTGGAATGTTTTATTAGACTAAAAAGCTTCTACACAGAAAAAAAAAACCTATCAAGACAGTTTACAGAATGGGAGATAATTTTCATAAACTATGTATCTGACAAAAGTCTAATATTCAGAATCTATAAGCTGCTTAACCAATTCAACAAGCAAAAACCAAATAATACCATTAAAATTGGGCAAAAGACATGAACAGACACTTCTCAAAAGAAGACATCCAAGCATCCAACAAACAAATGAAAAAATGCTCAACATCACTAATTATCAAAGAAATGCATATCAAGTCAGAATGGCTATTATTAAAAAGTCAAAAAACAACAGACATTGGTGAGCCTTCAGAGAAAAGCATGTATAACACCTTATACACTGTTAGTGGGAATGTAAATGAATTTAGTCCCTGTGGAAAACAGTTTGGAGATTTCTCAAAAAACTTAAAATAGAACTACTATTCAACCTAATAATCTCATTACTGGGTATATATCCAAAAGAAGATAAACATCCTACCAAAAAGATATGTGCACTTGTATGTTTATGTCAGTGCTATTCACAACAGCAAAAATATGGCATCAATCTAAGTGTCCATTAATGGTAGACTGGATAAAGTAAATGTTGTACATATACATCATGGGATATTATGCATCCATAAAAAAGAATAAAATCATGTCCTTTTGGCAACATGGATGCAGCTGGAGGCCATCATCCTAAGTGAATTAACACAGGAACAGAAAAACAAATATCTTACCTTCTCACTTATATACAGGAGCTAAACATTAGGTACTCTGGACATGGAGATAGGAACAATGGAGACTGGGGACTACTACAGGGAATGGAGGAGATAGGGAACAAGGGTTTAAAAACTACTGGATACTATACTTACTACCTGGGTAATAGGACTGATCATTCCCCAAACCTCAGCATCATATAATATACCCATATAACCAACCTGCACATGTTACCTCTGATTTCAAAATAATAGTTGAAATTAAAAATAAAAAAAAATAATAAAAGAAGATGTTACTGTTTCAAGTGAAGTTTTATGCCAGTAACTTATAGAAACTATGGAAAGACATGTGGGTCTCAATTTCAGCAGCTGATTGAGAATTTTATTTTTGTAGGAGGAGAATATTGTGTACATATATTTACTAGTATTAACACAAGAGTCACCTTCCACTTTTTCTAAATTAAGGAAAGCCATGAATGGGTGGGCTTACTTACTGAGAATCCAGAAAGGTAGAGGCCTTGATTTCGATATGCTCACGTCATTGAGCACATAAATGGGACCTGATGAAACTGTCTTGTTGTTAGAACTCAATCTGATAATGTATAGCTATATGGTTCAGTGGCTAATATTCAATCCTTATAGTAAAATTTATAATTATGTTTCATTTGGTAATTATGACATAAACACTGCCATTTAATCTCCACTCTATAATTAAGTCGTATCTTTAGAGTATCTTGATATAAATCAGGTAATTCGTATGCATGGACTATAATATAAAGCAGATATGAGTACTCATCTTCAAAACCATTTTTAAAAGAATAGGTCCATAGTTACTTCTTTTACAAAAAGTGGTGACTATATTTTTGTGTATCTTTGAAAGCTATCCACATCTATTAGGCAACTTATTATACTTGCCAGTTTTGGTAGGTGCAACATTGTGAACTCAAATTTTAGACCAATCACTTAGCTCAATTCTTTTCAAGATATTATAGATTATGAGGAATTATAATACCAAAACATAGGAAACACAATAAGTGAGTGCTCATCATGTTCAAAGACGGTATTTCAGTTTGCTAAAAATAATATTTAATTAGGTGAGTGAGATTATTAGAAATTCTCTTTATACATGAAATGCGTAACTGTGGAAGGAAGAAGAAGAAAAGATAGTTAAATTTGTTTTACCTTGTTTCTAACTTTATATTGTGTTGTTAGATACAGGCATAAATACAATGAATGTTTTCTGGAAAATGTTTTTAAAAAAACAAATCTCTTAAATTAGAGACAATGAAAAGTAGCGTATTCACTAAGAATATCTTAGTTAATAGCTTTGTGAACTTCAGAAGAAAAGCGAAAGACTATACTTCCTTCATTTTTCCTGAGAAAAGTAATTCTCATGGGAAGCGTCTCACTATGACTCATTTACAGTTTTGCATCTGTGAGAAAGATAGAAAAAGCTGATGTAGGAATCAGGATTTAATGAGTAAAATAAACATATATTATAAGCTTGTGTGATAGTTCCTTTTGTATGACAAATAATTTGTCATTTCTAGATTCAGTGAGTAACAAGTTCACCCTTCACCTCTCTCACCAGTCTGTTTTGTTAAAGGCATCTGGCCAAGTAAGATCAGGCTGTTGCTTCAAAATTATGAAGTACAAAGTATTTCTTTTAGACTTTACAAGTAGAACACTTCTATATAAGTAAATTGTATACCTTGTATTTGTTTTATTTATGTTACTATAACACAAACTCTTGAGATACTCTCGCTTTTAAAAGTATAGTATAATGTATAATATAATTTATGTATGCATAAATAAGCCCAAGTAACAAATGATGCCAATGAGCATAGTCCAGAAAATCAGTGGCCACCAGCTGGAATTTTTTTTCTCGAATATGATCTAAAGCTGCGGTGAGATAGACTTGACATATAAATATTACACCTTTCCAGTATCATTTTCCAATGTCTTTGAACAGTGGGGCCCTCTCACAGCCACATTGAGCTGTACTTTGAATTTCTTGCTTTGAAGCATTCCTGATTTTATTGCTGCTTAAAGGCAAAGTTTCGGTTTTATTTATTTTAAAAGCATTAGGGAAATATTTGCAGAATGACTGGATTTATAATAAAGGCTTCTAACAAACAGATCAGTTAATAAACCAACACACGTACAGCTTCACTTAGAAAACTGATAGAATTGCTTACTTGATGACTCTTAAACATGAAATATGTTTTGAAGCTTTTTAAAAACTTTGCTGGTTTTTCACATAACGACAATCAGGTTTAAAATACATGCCACTGTTCTGCTGGATCTCAACAAATGCAACATTAGAGACTTGTTTAAATAGACATTTTCAAATGAAAGCCAAAAAGATATAGGCTGGGACTTTATAGAGCCAAAATAAGCAATTAAAACGGGAAGAATTCGGCCTATACACATGTGGTCTACATTATGACAAGCAATTGTTGGAACAGGTTTTTTAACTAAATTGATATTAGGGCTCAGCTCACTTGGAGAAGCTTTCCTTTGGCCAGCCCAGACTTCACGTAACTTTTCAAGTCCTTCCTGGCTTCCAGAGCACCATTCAAGTTAGATTTTTATAAAGTCTTTCTCGACTAATTGAACTTACCTTGATTTCTTCTCATCAATAAACTATCAGTATCATACATTTATTATTTCTCTGTACACTATCTACATTAGTTTCAAGGTGTGTGCCTGTGTGTGTGCATGCACATGCACGTTTGTTTCCATGTCCATACAAATCTTGTCTCCCATGCAAGAGTTTGCATTTCTCAATGCAGACAGTGGGGCCCATGCCTTTGTATTTCCCATGGTGTCTTGTGTGGAACATGCTATTAAGCATGAAATGGTTCCACTGTAAAACTCCAGGCTCCTGAGGCCAAAGGGGATTTTAGTGGGGTGCACAGGAAGGATACTGGAGTCCATGATTTTGCCTACTGGGGGATTCATTTTCAACTTGGACCTAAGCTGGAATTTATTCTCCCAGCCAAAAAGCAGCAGAATATACACCCCTCCTTGCAACGGCGACGACTCTGGCAGAACACAGAAGCAGCAGACAAAGAGCACTCAGAGAAGACAGAAAGTTGTCGAGCTGCTCAGATGGAGACAGAAGCCAGTCCCTGTGTGATAAATCCCAGCAGTAGCCATTTCGCCGACTGCAAGGAGTGAAACTGCCTCGTATTTAACTACATACAGTTTATGAAGACTATATTAAAATCGGAAAAGCAATTGTAGATATAAACTAAGATGTTTCTACTATTAGTAATGTAGAATTTAATACAAAGAAGTAATTATCTTTGTTTTTTCTGAGATGGAGTCTTGCTCAGTCACCCAGGCTGGAGTGCAGCGGCACGATCTCAACTCACTGCAACCTCTGCCTCCCGGGTTCAAGTGAGTCTCCTGCCTCAGCCTCCTGAGTAGCTGGGACTACAGGCGTGCACCACCCTGCCCAGCTAATCTTTGTATTTTTTGTACAGACATAATTAACCCAGTATAGAAGAGCTAGAGGTATAAAGAAGAGGATGTGCATGTTAAAATGATAACAGATGAAGAAAATTAATCTGTTAATCTGTTACAGAATTAGAAAATAATTTCAAACTCTACTCAGTGTCATTGCTAATATGTTACATATTCTTATCCTTAAATGCAAATAAACTGCAAGGCCATTCTTATTTAATACTTTTTCTTATAGAAGCTCCAGTTAAAAAAAGTCTCTGGGTATTAATAATGATAAAAATCTGAGCCTAGTAATTTGTCGGCATGATTCTGGCCTTTGTTTTGAACTTACCAGGCAGCATTCTTTATAGAAGATTGCTTTAAAATAACTCATTCTTACAGAATAGAACATAGTAACTCTTGGCTGGCAAACATGATTATTCAATAAATGACTGTTGATTTGTTTAACAACTCCAAATATCACGAAGAGAAGAGTTTCTTCTTTTGAGCTCATCTCTGAAATAAAACAGGATAAAGCTACCCAGTAATCTGTATATATTTAAAAGAAAAAGGCGGGATGACGTTGGACGCTTGATAACCTTAGAATTCATAGCAAAACAGCTGGTTGTTAGTAAGCCTCACAGGGTGACATTTACCTTGGTCAGTTTACCTAGGCTCAGAGTTTGACATCCCAGCCAAAACAATCTTGTTAGTCACCCAGAGTTTGTGAATGTCAAAGAGGCTAACCTGCATTTCTAAATGCATAAGAGGCAGAATAACACCAACCTTATTAAGTTACTCTGTTATAATTTAGGACTCAATCTCAGGTGAGAAAAATCCCAATGTCAAGCTGGCTTAAACACAAAGGGAATTTATTGATTCAAATGACCAATAAACTTTAGAAGTTTGGCTGGCTTGATGTTGAGGCTCAACCAATTACCTGGTTCTTCGTCTTGGGTTAATTTCCCCCCACATATTGAATTCATTTGCAGACATGATCTCTTTCCTTAATTAAAAACCGACCACCACCATTCCAGATTTCACATTTAGTGTGGAAGGAATAATCTCTTTTTCCCAACTATTCTGGATCTTGTAATGGCCCCCACAGGGTCACATACCCATACCTGAACCGATCACCAGGGCAGGGAGATGGGATGTGGGTGACACACAGCTAAGGCAAATGTCAACATGGCAGAAAGTGAGCTGGTGTCACTAAGAAGGGTAAGCAGAGGCCGAAGGGCTGGGATATGTCATCCTCTCACAGGAAAGGGTAAAAAGGACTTCGGGAAAACCGTACAATCTACCATCCTACTCACTGTTCAAGTACATTCAAGGAATTATATTGCCATATAGTATTTTATATTGCCTTATTTATGTGATTCATGTTAGCCAGTCCTGAAGCCGAAAGTGAGGTCACCCTACCTTGATAATGTGGGCTGAGTGGAGAGATGAATTACCCAACAAAGGAAATGCTATGTGTTATTTTAAAGTAAGAAACATGCTGGGGGTTTTGGAGAGAGATGAGGGGAAGAGTAATTCTATTATACAATGACAAATACAACTGAATAAGCTCTGCACTTTAGCCTGACCAGCGTAGTTTTCTCCTAAGCAAGCTAGAAGTGGAGATATAAATTGACAGAATTTTTTTGGTAGACAAAGAACTAGATTGAAGGAAATATGTTATAAGATTCAAATATTTTGTAGCAGCAACCTGTTGTATTTATCTTTATGACAATCACACATCTGTTAAGTGATCTGGGCATTAGCTTGCTGGGGGCCTCATTGTAACCCTGTGTGTATCTTCCATACCAGTGGTATGATGACAATTATAGCTGATTAAGCAAACTGAGTTTTAAATTTGAGACAGCCAGTTTCCAACAGAGATTACTTTTAAAACTCCAGTGTAACACTCTCATATTTGTAGGTTAGATATCAGTGAACTGTGTAGACTGGCAACTTTTCTAACATGGCACTCAATTACTGCTCTTTCTCTTCCATTTGCTTGAAAATACTCATAGTTAAGTGTATAACTTTAGGAAAATCATCTAACCTTTCTGGATCTTAGATTTATTCAGTGCAAATGAAATGATGTAAATTCCAGGCATCCTTTTCATATTCTCCATGACACTTCCTCAATAAAGGAGGTCATTAAAGTGCCTCTCTTATTTTATGTATTCTATGTATTCATATTGTACTTTTGCTGAGTTATCATGTGGTATCACATAATAAGAGGAATAAAATGGGAGCCCTAGGTTTGGGACCCTCCCTTTATTTTGACTTCTGAGTAGCTGTTCAAATTCTGAACGTGGGTGGCACAAATGATTAACTCTTCACAAACTGAATACCAAATATTCACCAAGTAAATGACTTAGTGGATTTAGCACAAGTAAATAATATATGAAAATGCAGTATTGATGGGGCGGGCCTTGAGCTTCTCTTTCTTCTAAAGGGTTACTGTGATGTCCAAGCCAGTCTGATGCAGTAGTTCTTGAAGCGTGGTCCTGGAGCCATCAGAATTAGCAGTACCAGGGAATCTGTGAGAAACACAAATTTCCAGGCTTACCTTTGACCCAGCGAATCAGAAACTCTGGGGCTGAGCCTAGCCAAGTCCTCTGGTGGATTCTGAAATGACAAGAGTTTGGAAACCACTTGCCTAAGGGGTGCTTTTATGTTTCTGATACTTTAAGCCCCACTGGGTGGGATGAGCCCCTCTGGGTGGGAGCTCTGTTTCTGAATGGCTAATGCTCATCAGCACCTTTGCCTTTCAACTAGCAGAATCCAGATTTGTTCATAATCTCCATACGAAACAACACATCTTATACAGCCTAGTGTTATAAAACCTCAGCTAGGTCGTTGACATGGATTAGTGTGAGAAATATTTCTATATCACCACATATTTGCTTTAAAAATATGTTTTAGCTAGTTGCCTCAGTATGCCACTTTGACCAATGTTATATGATCTTGAAATAAAAAACCTTGTCTTATTTTAGGGTTCTACTCTGCCAAAAAATATTTATGGCTTTCCCAGCTTTGCCAGGATAGGAAAGCTGCAGGGGTTTGGTTTATAGCAAGCCAACTTGTGTAGGTCAAGAAGGCCTGTGGAAAAATCTGAACTGTGCCTCTTTCCCAAACCAAATTCAGGCCATGGTCCAAGGAGAGAGAAATAAACACTCAGGTAAAGAATTGTTCATTTCTTCTACAATATTTTAATGATCTTTCCTAAGAAGGCTCAATTTGAGATCGGATGAATATGATTAAAAATAAAGTTTTAGTGGGAATTGGTGAGTTTACATTTTAGTTGGATAATAGTTTATTTCTAGCCAAGCTGAAATATTCGAATCATTTTAGGGTAATACCTCTTTAGGAATCTATAGTTTTTTAGTTACTTTAGTACAGAGATAAACTGAACCTACCAAATTACCATTGCTATTTAGAAAAGTGTGTCTAAATATAATTTGGGCATTTTTGTACATTTATTAAGAAAAATATCTATTTTTAGTCCATGTTATTTTTAAAATAAAAGGACAACTTCTACATCTGAACATTTTATGCTATGTTTTATTCTTCTTTGAAGTGTTTACAATTTGTGCAGTTAGATGTATGCCCAAAGTTTTTGCCTAGTTACTGTAATATTTTGCCCAATATCTCCATCAGAAGAAGGTACTAACCTGGGACAGGACATAAAAATATGGTAATGTACTAATAATTAACATGGAAGTGGAAAAAGGGACAAAGGATACCTTTTGAAGTTCATATTCACAGTCTGATTTTCCAAAGACACATTAGTCAGGGCATAGATGCATACAGGGCTACAATCACAGAACACAAATCAAAATAGTGATAACTGTAAAGAACACATTTCCTAACAAGTGCCATAGCTGCTGAAGGATCTTAGGGTATTGCTTTCTGTCTTCCTTAGTTACCTCTCCTGCTTATCATGTGGCTCTGCTTCCATCTCTGTGTGTTGACACCCCCTGCATTACAGGATAGCCTCATCTTTATTTCAGTTCAGTGGTACTTACGGTAAGATCATAAGAAATGCATTCTCCATATTAGATTAAACTGTACAGACTTGTTCCTTTTTTTTTTTTTTTTCCAGAGTGGCACTCTTTTTTTCCCATTTGACTTACTAGTGACTCTTACAATCTCCTTTTCCCCAAAAACTATGGTATTGATTTCCTGAGGGTTCTTCTTTTTTTTTTTCTTTTGAAACAGAGTCCTGCTCCGTCGCCCAGGCTGGAGTGGAATGGCAGGATCTCGGCTTACTGCAACCTCTGCCTCTGGGATTCAAGCTATTCTTCTGCCCCAGCCTCCTGAGTAGCTGGGATTACAGGCACCTAGTATCATGCCGGCTAATTTTTGTATTTTTGTAAAGATGGGATTTCACCATGTTAGCCAGGCTTCGTCTTGAACTCCTGACCTCATGGGGGCTCTTCTAAAAGACACATTGTGTGACATATTTTGTTTCTTTCATCACCTCTAACTTCCAATGTGTCCAAGCCCAAATTCATAAATAATCATATTGAGTATGAGTGCCTTTTCCAACTTACATAATACCTGAGAGGTAAAGAGATGATCCTTTTTGACTAAATGCTTTACAAAGTTAAAAACCAGTATATTCTGCTATTGTCATTCTCATGAAGATGCTTATGGCTTTCAAAAATATAATACTGGCCAATTTTCCTAAATATAGCTAGAGATAACTAAATCCGTACTATATTTAGGCCGTTCCAGTACTGTGACTCTGAAAACATATAAAAATAAAGGTTTTTGTTTAGAAAATGGCATTTTCAAATGCCATTTTCAACAGTCATGATCTAGGTTGGCCCCTCTGGGGCTCAGAGAAAGATAAGCCTAAGTTATCTCTGGAAACGGAGGCGTCCCAGGGTTATGCCACGGGAGCCTCTTACTTAACAATTGGTATGCAAAATGCCATGCCAGGGAGAAGCAAAGTGATTAACGTGCAGAAGCCTGAACAATCAAATCAACATTTGAGACAGTAGATAAAATATGCTATTGAATGGAGCACCGCAGTGAGGAAGGAGCCACTGGTTGGAGTCTGAGATATGCAGGGTTATGTAGACTGGTGGGTCACAGAGAGATTCTAAAGCACACAGAGGTACACAAGTGTACACTATTTTTATGTACAAGACAAGGAGCACAGTTTTAGAAGTAAAAGCTTTTCCAGACCTACATAAGCACCATTACGCTTTGTTTTGCATTATTTGGAGTCTGGGAGCTTCCTTAGACTTTACTTTGGGTGTTAGGGTGCTCTGCCCATTGAATGCAACTTTGATTAGCATTTAATCAACACTTTATGCCTTTATTTTAACCCTCTTTCTTTCATCTACTGCATGCTTATCTGTGTTGCCTTTGACCACCCTCTACCTCCCAACACTTACTTGGTTGACTTTCTGGTAAATCTTACTAAATAATTGTCTACCCTCTGCTAAAACACCCTTAGTGAAGGAATATCACTAACTCCCAAAGTTGCTAACATTTTCATTTTCAAATGACTTTAATTGTTAGAAAGTTCTTTTGTGCCTGTGTTACAAAAGTGTTTACAATATGATTGTGTATTCACTCATCTGTGGCTAAAGAAAGAGTCTAGACAGGGAGGCACAAGTGTTTGCAGAAAGGGACGTAGGCAGTTACAGGGAAAGTGAGGGCTGATTATGGGAGCACTACCATCATCTGCTACAATCCACCTGTTGGGTCATCCAGATTCACTCACGCCCTGCTTTAAGTTAATCTGCTCTGTTACTCATTCTACAAAGAGATACCCAGTCCCCACCCATTTCACACACACACGCATGCACGTGCACACACACGCGCAATTTCTAAGACAAAGACAAGATAATCAGTGGGATAAGCTACAACTCTAGTTACTGCAGATGGCCCGAGGTTATAGCTGATATTCTCAGTTTCCTCTTCTGCCCCCACTCTAGTCTCCTCACCTTAACTCTCAGCCAGCTCTTCTACTGGCCTAAGTAATTGACCTAGTTGGGTAACACAGACCTAGATCCATGAAAGCTCTGGACTCTAATTTGCCCTGTTCTTATCAGGTTGTCCCCTGGGATGGAAGCACCAATGAGTACGTATTAATCCATTCTCACATTGCTTTAAACCAGTACTTGAGTCTGGATAATTTATAAAGAAGACAGGTTTAATTGTCTTGTGGTTTTACAGGCTGTACAAGAAACATAGCAGCTTTTGCTTCTGGGGAGGTCTCAGGAAGCTTCCAATCATGGTAGAAGGTACAGGACGAGTGAGGCATCTCACATGAAGGGAGCAGGAGAAAGAGTGGGGGAGGGAGTAATACACACTTTTAAGTAAACAGATCTCGTGAGAACTCTATCATGAGAACAGCACCAAGGAGATGGTGATAAATCATTTATGAAGGATCTGACCCCATGATTTAATCACCTCCCACCAGGCCCCATCTTCAACACTGATGATTACAGTTTTACATGAGATTTGGGTGGGGACAGAGATCCAAATGACATTAGGGCACCTTCATGGATTCTCTGAGTTTCAGTCATATCTTTCCCCACCTTCATTATGTAGCAGCAACCCTATCTGCTCATGAAAATCACTGTAGTAACTCCTTTGCTTGCTAGTCTACTGGCATGAGACGCCCACTATGTTTAGGCAACATCCAAAGTTTTAGGTATAGTGAAACACTGACAATATTCCTAGGTAGAAGATCTGCCCCAACCACCTTCTCCTCCCCAATTGTCTGAACCTGTATGAGGCCATTTTATATTCTGTCAGGCTAGCATCTTCTGGACTGCTACAATGTGTGTGAGCTAAGTACTCTTTGCAGCCAGAAATCCCTGAGCAGAGACCAGCAATAGGATGTCACTGGTATGTACAGCCTAAGGGATATAAAAGGGGAACTGATAGCATCTGCTACAGTGATGCTATAAAATATTTGTTATAAAAGGAGGCATGTAATATGAGGCTGGCAGCCACCAAGCTATACTATGAACTGTACATTTATGTCACGTAATTTCATCTTGATAGCTGGACTCTTGATTTTATCACTGAAAGTAACCTTCTCTTATATTACCATTTAAACACCACAAGTTTTTACATAAGGCAGGATTGAGGACAGAGAAAAGGTACAAAACAAATGTAACCTTGTGTCCTCCCAGTTTTCGGAATCTTTTAACTGAAGATAGAGAAAGACATTGTAAATGGGAGCAGGACTTGAAATGCTTAGTTACTGAGCACAACATGTGAGTTTTCCACAATCAAGTGGTAACAGAGAGTAGTCTGTTCAGATTCCACTTAGCTCTACTGCTTGGGTGCAAGAGAGACCTTATTTTAGCTTAGCTGTCAGCCCAAATACATTGGTTAAATTATTACCATTTTCATTTAGAGGCAGCTGAGAAAATACACGCCAATTACTCCCAGTGACCACTGGACTCAAGATGTCTTTTCATTCATTAATTATTAAGGATTGGACTTTTGTAAGAGTAGATGATGGTGTGTGCTCTCTCTCTCTTTCTGTCATTTAACACCTCCTTCAGAGGGGTGTTATGAGGATTTCTGCCTGTGTGGTAATGAATTTCAGTAGCTTGTTTGGAATTTCCCAGTGGAAAAGGTGTTATAAAATTTCAAAATAAAAAATATACGACTACTAATAAGGATGTTGATCTTGAAATGCAATATGAAAACCAGAGACTGGAAACTTAACATTTGTAATGAAATGCTCTGAAGCTGTGATCTCTTCTGACCTTGGGAGTTCAGCAGGGGTGGGCCCGGGGAAGACTTGGATGGGGGATGCTGCAGGATGTGGTGTCGGTGATTCAGTAGGTGGCCCTCTTCCATCCCAAGGTGGCGCTGAGCCAACTTCAGCCCGGGTTATGGAGCACTAAGCTACAGAGAACCGTCTACTGGATGGGTGTATGACTGAGGTCCTGACCACTTCTGCTCATTAAAAATCCCGAGGCGTTTTCATAAGGTTAAGGATGCATCCCTGTGTTCTACAATCCTGTGCCAGTGGGGTAGCAATATTGGCTATTTAATAAGGTCTAGAAGAAAGAAGACATATGGAAATTTTAGTAGAATGACTACCATTTCTGTGGCAGAAAATTCAGACAGACTGGTTCAAAATTGTATTGTGAACTCCTATTTTATAAAGCAGCAAAACAAGACACCTGTTTGGGTAACTTTCTTGTTGGGGTATAAATGTATTTGTAGGTGAGAAACCCCTTTTTCTCAAATAAACCTATATGAGTAAATTTAAGAAAACTCTCCAACATTAATATACAGTAATGAAATGACTTGTACTTTGAGAATTTCTTCTGGGCTTTTCTGTAGTCCCTTGAATAATTGATATTTAGGTATGAAATAAAATAAGATACATGGTGAGTGATAATAATTAATTTAGAGTAATCTGAGACCTTTCTCTAGCCCCTTTTAACTATGTTATGTGTCACCCATAACTTCCAGAACTCTTAATTATGTGTCATCTGTATTTTTATGTACTATGTTAATTATAATAACAAAATCAGAACAATAATACCAAATTAGTTCTCATTAGTAAATGGACTAAAAATGCTTATTGATGAATCTTTAGAAAGCAAAAAACAAAACAAACATGAAGTAAAATAAAATCAATGTAAAGATTCTGTCAGGAAAAGCAGACATTACCAGAGAAACCTCACATGATTACCTATATTTTGGAGGTCCTCCCTTTTCTGGAATGGGAGAACCACATTGCTTTCTTCCATGCATCACTTACTGTTCTTACTGAGCTCAAATGCCCTATTTCTAGATTTTGGCTAAAGAAAATCATTGAGCCTAAGCTCTGTATGTAATTTGCCATTTCTGTGGAAAGTTACCATAGTTCTGTGGTTCTGGTAGCATGAAAAAAATGCCTTGCAGTTTCAGGCAGAGAACAACTCAGATTAACTAGTATGAGCGCTTCCTTCTCAGTCACTGAATACAAGATATTGATTATACTGACAATTCAGATAATGCTTCTTTTCTGAACTTTGTGTTAGTGGAGGAGAGGGATAATAAACATTAAGCATTTTGATTTTTGTACTTGAGTCTACGTCTTTAAGTGTAAATAAGTATTTCTAGACATGATCGTTTCTTTTCTACCGGTTCTACAGGTAATTATTTTTTAAATACTGTTCTTTAACACTTTTTCTCTACTCTCACAACATAGTTATTGTGTGAAAGCCAACCAGACATTTCATAGTCATAAATGAAATTGCCCTTTTGAGGCTAAAGCTTTAGGGCAGGAAAGAATTTGAGAGATGATGTAACAAACAGCCCTAGATTCTGTAAGATCCAACACAGTCACAAATAAAGAGAGAATTGTAAATATAAGTAAAATAAGATAACTAGTCAAGTGATGTATTTTTAATTATATTTACTTAAAGATGACTGATTATTTAATTCATTAAAAAATTCCATTCTAATTTTAAATGTGCTTTCTCCTTAGATAGTTATAATGGAAAAGAGCAGTAGGTTTCAATTACTCGGGGTAGATTTTCACTTAGTAAATTACCTGTGCTTTTTCTTTCTATTTTTCCTTCTATCAGTTGCCTAATTTTAGCATTTGACTGCTTATTAGAATTTCTTCCAAAATGATAAGGTAGCTTAAAACACTCCATTAATATTTAGAAACCTTGGTAGATTTCATGCAAGAGAGCATTACATTTATATGTTTCTGTGCTGTATATAAATTTTGTCCTGGCATCCTTCTATCACATATACAAAAAGTAGCAGCTTGGGTGCTATTATAACACTTTCAGGTAAGTAAAACTAACTTTAAAATTCAGTGATGTTGAAATATAAAAAAGAAATAGCCTATACTTACATTTTCCTATCAATAACCTTCACAGTTTTTTCTCAATAATACACTCTAGTTTAAAAATGCAAATCATGCTTACTTTCTAACATTTTAGAATGGCCTGCACATAAGTAGCAGCTGTAAACCTGAATTATTAGCTCATGAAGTCAATAGGAGCTCAGCCTTTGGCTGTTTATCAGCAATTTATTGGGCAGGCACTGCATTTTGAGTGGCAGCATTAAAAAAAAAAAAGGTAGATGATGCATCTAAAAATGCAAGGTTTCTGCATTTTTTCCCTGACTATATGTGAAATAATAAGTATTAATAAGGTCTATCTTGGCAAAATGTTTACTTTTTAAAATCTTAACCCCCATTGTTGTTAATTGACATAGTTGGAGACTATGTCATAAATCATGATGTGAGCTATAACATCTTAGTCACTCATATTCAGGCATCTCCTAATTCTGGATTTCTCAGCTTACTCATTACCGAAATGCATGTTTACATTGCTTTATCCCTAAGCTTACCAGAAAACTGCTATGGATTGTAGACATTTCATCATGTAATCAATACAAAGTTTTCAAAACTTTGACAATTACCTATTTCTCTAATAGATGAGTAATTTAAGTAGTGGTATAGGTATGCACTGCTAACAATGTTTTGGTCAACGACAAATGTATACCACAGTGGTCCCATATGATTATAATATGGTACTTTGTGCCTTTTCTATGTTTAGATACACAAATATTCACCATTGTATTACAAATGCCTACAGTATTTAGTACAGTAACATGCTGTATAGGTTTGTAGCCTAGAGGCAATAGGCTATTCCATATAACTGAGGTGTGTAGTAGGTGACACATCTGGTTTGTGTAAGTATACTCTGGGATGTTCACATGATGAAATCACCGAATGACGCATTACCCAATCTCAGGTATTCTTTCATAGCAACAGTAAACAGACTAAGATAAGCTTCCACCATGTGCTAGGGACTATTTTGGTAATTGGAGGTACACAGCAAATAAGACAGACATTCGTGGTCCTTGTTCACATGGCACTAACACCCTAGTGAACAGAGATAAATGATAAGTGAGAAAACAAATAAATGAACAAGACCATTTTGTATAGCGATAAGTGCTATAAATACAATGAAACAGGGTAATGTGATAGTGAAAGAAAGTGTTTATGTGCACATGAGGTGTCCCGAAAGTTTTTGATAAGCTTGTTGGAAAAAAAAAAAGTCGTTCTAAAATAAAGTAACATTTGAGATTAGACTTGGTGGAGTAGAAGGGGCCAGTTATGTGAAAATCTCTGGATACCAAGGTCCTGAACAGGTTTCCTATTTTACCTGCATGAAGAAAACAAAGGTGGCTTGAGGTATAAGAGGTGCATTCTCCATTACCGTGGACACTAGCCAAGTGAATGTATTAAAATTAGAATTAAAATTAGAATAAAATAAAATTCAAAAGTTCAGCTCATGGTTCAAGTATTCAATGGCCACATGTGGTTATTGGCTACCATATTGGACAGCAGAGGGTCTGTTTGTCATTGAAGCAAGTTCTAATACATAGTGCTTTACCAGTGTTGTAGGAGCATTGGAATAGGAGGAGAGGTCAGAGAGAGTGACTTGGAAAGATCGTGAAGGTCCTTGTAGGACTATCATGAGGACTGTGATGAAGACTGGATTCCTCAGCACAATGGGTAGCCTTTGGATAGTTTTAAGTAGGGGAGGGGCATCATTCAATTTATATTTAAAAAATATTACTCTGCTATATAGAAAATGAATTATAAGTAGGGCAAGATCAGTTAGTTACTGCAGTTGTCCTGTCCAAGGAAGATGGTGGGTCTTTGGTAGGTTATTTTAAGAGCGACAGTGAAAAGTAAATGGATTTAGAATATATTTTAGAAACAGGATAAAGTGGATTTCCTAATAGGCTACAAGTAAAGCAAGATAAACAAATGAAAGAATCAAGAGCAGTTCCCTCTTCTGGGGTCTGAGCAACTAGGTAGATGGTTATGTTTGTTACTGGAATGTAGCAAGATTGAAGAAAAATAGTTTGGTGGGTAGAGGACAGGGAGGAAGGGAAGTGTAAGTTAAGGATTTTATTTCGGATACATTGTATTTTAGTTAACTATTGCATATAAATATATAACAATCAAATAGGTAGCAGAGAATTTAACCCATTGATTGAATCCATTGATGGAACCCATACTATGGAGCGTAAACTTTCTGAATTTTACAATAGAATTCCCTGACGATTAACTATATTTAATAAAGGATAAATGTGAAAGGGTTAGATCCTCTTCCCAGAAAACTAATAAAAACATGCTGGCTAGATTTGGCTAAGTAGATTTATCAAGTAAAATTTACATTTTTATTTCTGTTGTTCATGCTGTATTATTTTTTTACATGTACATTTTCCTTATTCTTTGGCTGTATCGTCACTTTCTTGAATTAGGACTCACCACTAACTGTAGAAAATGGGCCGTGTTTATATGTGGTTGCTCCCCGTCCAGTTTGTGTATCGCAGTTTATTTCATTTAACATACTGTTAAATATACATTATTAGTCACTTCTTTCAGTTATTATAGCCCTGCTGGTTTCTGCATTTCTCTAATATTAAAGAGATGTTTTATTGTCTTTGTTCACTTGCTTCTGGGTTCTGGATGATATGGAGAAAAAAACTTACTTTCTTTCCTTTTGGTGGGACAAATAACTTTTTGATTATGATTTGCTAAAGAAACCTGGATGCCAGGACATTGCCTCCTTATTTTACTGAATAGTGCCAGGATGTTATTGTAAGGGCTGGGATAATTGTGGGGATAGGGACAGATAAAATTGAACGATTCTAAGATTTCCCTTACTATGCTTTTTTATCTAACCTTGATATATGCCAGACTTTTACAGTTTATTATTTTAATGTTACTTTTGATTCCAACAGATAATGAATGATTTTCCAATCAAGGTTTTTCACTCCGATGTGTTTCAGGTAGGATCTGGCATATGAATCATATGTCTAAAAATGAAACTCATGAAAGTATGTGTGCATGCTAGGGGGCTCATTTGTCTTTGGCAAAGACGTTGCTGCTCCTGTTTCCTTAATTATTAAACAGATGGTGCCCACTGCCATTGACTGGCTGCCCAACTCATACTGCTGTGTAGTAGCACAATTCTGGACGTCTGACAGAGAGAAGCTGTACCATTACAGCTCCTCATACCTACTTATGTCATGATATTAATACTTGCCTCTTACTAGAGCAGGCTGCTTCCCATGAAGCTGTTTAAAACTTAAACCATCTTCTCCCACTGTCCCCATAAATTATCTCAAGGATCTCCCTTTGGCTTTTTTATTGCTTCATGCCTACATACAAAATACAGTGGCATATTGAATCAATTATCTAAACGCTCTAGGCTGTAAATACACTTTAACCTGAAATGTCAACATAATTAAGACAAAATTGGATTATTATTAAGATTATTATTAGTGAGGCCAAATGACATCTAAGATAGCCATGTTCACAGTGGAGTATCATATTCTTGTTTTAGCTTTAAAAAGACAACTAGATCCCAAGGAATATCAATAGAGTTTAAGTCATGGAACAGATATTGAATTCTTTTTCATAAGCTGCCAAAAAAAGTCAGCTTGAACATTTTTTGTTAGTTTCTGAAATATCATACTGTTGCAGTTAACTCACTAATAACTAGGGTCCTGATATTTGTCATATGCTTTTCTCATAAATGTACTCTTTTGCAGCCATAGGCAGTCTTCTAAGGTCTCTCCTAGTGTAAAGCCACCTGTCTTCACCTCTCCCTTGAGACATTTATTTTTCGATGAACTAACTGGGCTTTTAAAGTTTGTTAACCTTTATTGAGGATATGGTCACTTAATGTGATTTTACCTTCCACAGTCAAAAACTGTTGTGCAATACTCATACACTGAATTTAAGTGACCTCTGCCTCTCTCTCCCTTCTCTTCACGCTCTTGTGGTCTAGGTAAGGCTGATTCTTCCATCATTTGAACCAACAGGCCATGCTTTGGTTCTCTTGTGAAAACAGACAT
Organism: Plecturocebus donacophilus; assembly: GCA_004027715.1. Classification (NCBI taxonomy): domain Eukaryota; kingdom Metazoa; phylum Chordata; class Mammalia; order Primates; family Pitheciidae; genus Plecturocebus; species Plecturocebus donacophilus. Next base: position 363 of record PVKP010037137.1, on the reverse strand, counting down.
TCCAGCGGGAGCAAGCAAAGCATTACAGTGTCCCCTGAAGTTGGATTACTGTTGTACCTGACTTGGGACCCTGTGAACGTCTTGGAATCAGACAGGGGACGTGTCTGTCATTGTCAGTGACCATGGAAAGTGTGTCGGCTCTCAGCTGCCAAACAGCCAAACACAATCTTTTTTTTTTTTTTTTTTTTTCCCCTGCAGCGTCCTGGGGAGTTCAGCGTCCGGGCAGCCGCGGTCCCCACGGCCCTGGGCTGCAGTGGCCTCGGCGGCCCCGCTCCGGCTCTGACCGCGGAGGAGCAGTCGGGCTGAGCGCGGCGGAGAAAGCCCTCCTAGGGAGGCGCCTTAAAGAAGGAAAGCGGCGTTGGC
>PVKP010037136.1:0-21892 GCA_004027715.1 Plecturocebus donacophilus | reverse complement strand
CAGAGCTGTGCGGTCAGGATTCTTACACAGGAGCCAGGCCCATGGCCTATAGGCTTTTTCCCCAAGCAACTTACCCTCGCAGTCCTGGGCTGGCCCTCATGACTATGCACAGCAGCAACTGCCACCCTGATACTCTTAAAATCCCTCAAAATCACAGGCTATGCTCCACTTACCCTCTATAGCTCTCACAACCTCCAAAATTTCCTCTTTACACCTCACACACTTACTTTCAGCCCCTCGCCTTCTTCACCTTTATGCAGTCGCCCCTACTACTTAAACCACACTTCAAAAAGTCTGTGTTTCTATTATTTTCTGTCTAACTGTGCTCAAATTCACTGTACTCATTTACTTTTACATGCCTTGCTTTTGTTTAAGTTGCTGGTTTACACTTTTCCTCCAGGCAATTACAGCTAATATTTCACTCTTAATCTGGCTCCTGTTCTCTGCTCATACCCAATCTTGTTAATAAAAGTGAGTGGTTGCTTACAGATACCACACACTTCCTCATACACTATAAAAACAAAAGCTCTCCCTCCACACAGTTATCCTCCTTTAATAAATCTCCTCTTATTTAAACCCTGTGCTTTTCCAATTAGTCTCTCAATTCCTACAAAATCATGTACAAGCAATAACCAATCAGTCAATATGACAAATGCTCCTTCTAAGAATCCCACGGTATTACCCCTTACCCCCAAATCTCCCAGCAGTCTAAATTCTTTCCCACTTTTAGGTTTCCTCCCCACCCCCAATCCCACTCAAAGAAGTCTTGAGAAATTTCACCCCCATCCCCCAAAACCCATTATCATGCCCTCTTCTCTAATTCTTTCTCTATATAATAAAACAGGTTACAGTGGTGGGGCTGGGTGAGAGGTATTAACATTATCAAAAGAACAGTTAACATGTAGGGGCTTGTCTGGGGAAGCTCCTCTGGGCAATTAGAGACAATGATGAATGCAGGCAGGGGGTGGAAAACTTCAGCCAAGGCAAGCAGGACTTCAGACTTTCAGGCTCCAGGTTTGCATATGAAGACCTAACATACCTGTCTTTTTATATATAGGAAGAATTAGAGAAGAGGGGGTGATAACAGGTTTTAGAGCGTGGGGGTGAAGCTTCTCAAGGATTCTTCCAGCAGGATTGGGGGTGGGATGGAAACCTAAAAATGGGAAGTAATTTAGACTGCTGGGAGATTTTGGGGAAAGGGGTAATATTGTGGGGTTGTTAGAAGGAGCATTGGTCGTATTGACTGGTTGATTAATGCTTGTATACAATTTTGTAGAAATTGAGAGATTAATTAGAAAAACACAGGGTTTCAATAAGAGAAGGAGAAAGATAGTATTACAGGAGGTTAACTGTGTGGAGGAAGAGCTTTTGTTTTCATGGTGTATGAGGAAGCGTGTAGTATCTGTAAGCAATAATTTTGATGTTTTTACATTTATTAAGACTTGGCCAGGGGCAGTACCTCATGCCTATAATCCCAGCACTTTGGGAGGCCGAGGCAGGTGGATCACAAGGTCAAGAGATCGAGACCATCCTGGTCAACATGGCGAAATCCCGTCTCTACCAAAAATACAAAAAGTAGCTGGGCATGGTGGCACATGCCTGTAGTCACAGCTACTCAGGAGGCTCAGGCAGGAGAATTGCTTGAACCCAGGAGGCAGAGGTTGCGGTGAGCAGAGATTGTGCCATTGCACTCCAGCCTGGGTAACAAGAGTAAAACTCAGTCTCAAAAATTAAAAAAAAAAAAGACTTGTTGGCCAGGTGAGGTGACTCACACCTGTAATCCCAGCACTTTGAGAGGCCGAGGCAAGTGGATCACGAGGTCAAGAGATCGAGACCATTCTGGTCAACATGGTGAAATCCCATCTCTATTAAAAATACAAAAAAGTTACTTGGGTATGGTGGCACATATCTGTAGTCCCAGCTACTCAGGAGGCTGAGGCAGGATAATTGCTTGAACCCAGGCAATTCTGGGTTCAAGTGAGCCTAGATCATTCCACTGCACTCCAGCCTGGTGCCTGGTGACAGCGAGACTCAGTTTCAAAAAAAAAAAAAAAAAAAAAGACTTGTTTTGTGTCCTAAAATGTGATCTATTCTGGAAAATACTCTATGTGCTCTTGAGAAGTATATATTTTTTTCTGATATTAGGTGAAAAATTATGTACATGTCTATAAGGTTCATTTGATCTGTAAGTTTTAATTTCTATTGCTTCCTTATTAATTTCCTGTCTTGACAATTTTACCATTGTTAAAAATAAGATACTGAGGTACTATTATTGTATTACTTTTTATTCCTTCATATCCGCTAATATTTGCTTTATGTATTTATATGTTTTAATTTTGAAGTATGCTTGTGTTTATACATATCTATACTTGTGTATGTATATATATATATATATGTACGTATATATAGACAATTATACCTTTCTTGATGAATTGACACTTTTGTTATTATATAGTAATCTTTGTCTCATGACAGTTTTTGACTTAAAGTCTACTTTGTCTGTGGTAAGTATAGCCAATTCTATTGTAGTCTGGTTACCATTCTTTCACAACAGCATATATAGGTAATAAGTCAGTAGAAATGATAGCTCTGCAGCAGGCTAATTGGCCTAACATCCCTGAGATTTACAAAGGATTTGTTGAACAGCAGGGATTCTGAGAGAAAGTTTAACAATGCTAGGTGTGAAACTGACTGATGGCTTTAATGGTGACTGCCTCTTAAATCAACAAGGCCTTTGTTACTGGAAATCAAAAGAGAAGCAAGTCTTGCAAGGTTTCCAGAGAGAAAAGTTAGCTTCAAACCACCTTCCCATTCACTTAATACAATTGATCTCCTGCTGCCTCATTCCCAGCCTCCTTTCCCCTGCTACTTCCCTTCTCATCAATTCTATCACAATTCCAACTTCAGCTTTCCTGACTTGGAGGCTTTTTAGAGTTTTACATCCTCACAATTGAATGGACTTTGCACTATTGTTGAAAATCAGCTGGCCATAGGCATATGAGTTTATTTCTGAACTCACAATTTTGTATTTTTATTATTTATTATTTATATTTACTTTTATAGTAGTTCACATGTAACGTTTTATTGGAACACAGCCATGTACACTCATTTACATATTACACACATGATATTAATGATTTCATGTAAGAGAACCCAAAGAACTCCCTCACCGTATCTTCCATGTTAGAACACAGTGAGAAGAGAGCTGTTTATGAACCGGGAAGCAGACCCTTACTAGACATTTTATATGCCAGCATGTTGACATTGAACTTCCCAGACACAAGAGCTATGAGAAATATATTTCTGTTGTAGTAAGCTACCCAGTTTTTGGTATTCTGTTATTGTAGCCTGAATAGACTAAGACATTGTTACAGTGATCATTTGGCCTAAAAAGCCTAAATAGCTTACTATTGATTAATTTACAGAAAAACTGTGCTACTTCTTGCTATAGAACATTTAGTGTTTTTATTATTTTATTTTTTATGTCAACTTTTATTCAGGGGGTATATGTGCAGGTTTCTTACATGGAAAAAGTGGGTGTTGCAGGAATGTGGTGTACATATTATTTTGTCAACCAGGTAATGAGCATAGTACTAAATAGGTGTTTTTTTTTTTAATCCTTTCCTTCCTACTATCCTTCACCCTCAAGTAGTCTCTGTTTTCTACTGTTCTCTTTTCTGTGTCCATGTATATTTAAAGTTTACCTTAAACTTATGAGTGAGAACACGTGATATTTAGTTTTCCCTTCCTTTGCTAATTTCTTAGTATAATGGTCTCTAGTTCCATGCATATTGCCGCAAAGGACATGATATCATTGTTTTTTGGCTAGGTAGTATTCCATGGTGTATATATACCACATTTTCTTTATTCAGTATACATATAATGGAAATCTAGGCTGGTGCCACGTCTTTACCGTTGTGAACAGTGCAGCAATGAACATGCATGTGCATGTGTCTTTCGCTAGAATAATTTACATTCTCTTGGTATATATTTAGTAATGGGATTACTGGCTTGAATGATAGTTCCGTTTTAAGTTCTTTGAGAAATCTCCAAACTGTTTTCCACAGGTGCTGAACTAATTTACATTTCCAAGTGTATAAACATTCACCTGCAACCTTGCCAGTGTCTGTTATCTTTTGACTTTTTAGTAACAGCCATTCTGACTGGTGTGAGATGGTGTCTAACTGTGGTTTTTATTTGCATTTCTCTAATAAATTGTGATGCTGAGTATTTTTTATATGCTTGTTGGCCACGTGTATGTCTTCTTTGGAGAAGTATCTTTTCACTTTCTTTGACCATTTTTAATGGGTTTATTCAATTTTGCTTGTTCAATTGTCCAAGTTCCTTATAGATTCTGGATATTTAACCTTTGTCAGATGCATATATTGAACATATTTTCTTTTATTCTGTAGGTTATCTATTTATTCAGTTGATTGTTTGTTTTGACCTGCAGAAGCTCTTTAGTGTATTTACTCCCATTGTCAATTTTCTATCTTATTGCATTTGCTTTTAGAGTCTTCATTATGAAATCTTTGCCAGGGCCAATGTCCACAATGGTATTTCCTGAATTGAGTGTTCTTATAATTTTAGATTTTAATTTTTGTATACTGTGAAAGGGAGGGGTCCTGTTTAAGTCTTTTGTATATGGTTAGCCAGTTATCCCAACATTATTTATTGAATGGGGATCCATATCCCGTTCCTTCTTATTGTTGACTTCATTGAAGACCAGATAGTTGCAGATGTGTGGCTTTATTTCTGGATTATCAAATCTGTTTCACTGATCTATCTGTCTGCTTTTGTACCAGTATCATGTTGTTTTGGCTATTGTAGATTTGTAGTATAGTTTGAAGTTGGATAGTTTGATGCATCCAGCTTTGTTTTTTCCCCTTTGATGGCTTCAGATATTCAGGCTTTTCAGTTTTTATATAAAATTTCGAATAATATTTTTTTAATTCTGTGAAAAATGACTGGTAGTTTTATAAATATAGCATTAAATCAGTAAATTGTTTTGTTTGGCCATTTTAGCAATATTATTGTTTTAAATCAATGAGCATAAAATATTTTTCCGTTTATTAGTGTTGTCCTTGATTTTATTCATCAATGTTTTGTAATTCTCATTTAAAATTTTTTTCCCTTGCATCATTAGCTGTATTACTTGGTATTTTATTCTTTTTAGAGCTATTGTTAATGGAATGATGTTTTTGATTTGTCTCTCAGCCTGAATGTTATTGGTATATGGAAGTGGTACTAAATTTCATACATTGATTCTGTATCCTGAAGCATTGTTATTAATTCTAGGAGCATATGAGCAAAGAATATTGGGTTTTGTTAGCATACAATTATATTATCTGCAAAGAGAGATAATTTGACTTCTGTTTCAAGATGGTGTCAGGAGGATGAGTCACACACACAGGCGTGTGTGGGGGGAATCTAAAACTTTATTACTGTAAGCAAATATCACAACAAAAACAGCATTATAACAAGAGAAGACAAAGTGTAACTAAAGATCAACAAAATGTAACCAGAAGCTCATCAGACCTCAGGAAGTCATCACCGAAGTTGAAAAGCAGACACCCGAGATCCTGCAGTCAGAGTTATAAGCAAATATTACAGCAAAAGCAGCCTTAAATAGGTATAAAAGAACTAACATAAGAAGACAAAATGTAAACAACGCTTACCAGACCACAGGAAGAATCATCACCAAAGTCAGAAGCCTAGATGCCCAGGATCCTGCAGTCGAAGTTGAGGCATTCCATAGCACACAACAGCAGCCTTCAATCCTTCGTGTAAGCTCCTTTTTATCAAGTCCTGTTGTTACTTTGGGCACGCTCTGCCATTTGCTTGGGAGGCCCCTTACCAAGCAAGCAGCATCAAAACAATTATTCCAGGAGCTGTGTTCCAGGAACAGTGTTCCAGGATGTACTTTGCATATTGAAAAGTCACGTGAGAGCAGTGTTATAGGACATGTTCCAGGACTTGAGTTAATTTTGGGGCTTTTAGCCAAATTTTGCACAAGTTGTTCACCTTTTCACCTTAGGTGTCCCTGCCTATATAGATGGAGGCATATTTTAAAATGGTGTTAGTTTGGCCAATTTTTCTCTTTCTACAACTTTCTTATTTCCTGTTTTGATGCTTTTTATGTCTTTCTCTTTCCTGACTGCTCTGGCTACAACTTTGAATATTATGTGAAATACGAGTGTTAAGAGTGGGCATCATTCACTTGTTCTCATTCTCAAAAGAAATGCTTCCAGCTTTTACTCCTTCAGTATGATGTTCACTCTATGTTTGTCATTGGTAGCTTTTAATATTGTGAGGTATGTTTGTCGATGTCTAGTTTGTTGAGGATTTTTAACATGATGGGATGTTGAATTTTATCAAATGCCTTTTGTTGTGTCTATTGAGATGATCAAGCAGTTTTTGGTTTTAGTTCTGTCTATGTGATAAATTACATTTACTGATTTGATTATGTTGAGACAATCTTGCATCTCCAGCATAAAGCCTACTTGATAACAGTCTTGTTATCTTTTTGATGTGCTGCTGAATTTGGCATGCTAATATTTTGTTGAGGATTTTTGCATCTGGATCCATAAGGAATATTAGCCTACATTTGTTGTTGCTGGTGGTGGTGTTGATGTTGTGTCTCTGTCACGTTTTTGTATCAGAATAATTCTGGCTTCATAGAATGAGTTAGGAAGAAGGTCAGCCTTCTCAATTTTTCAAATTGTTCTAGTAGGATTGTTACCAGCTCTTTTATTACCTGTGGTAAAATTCAGCTGTGAATCAATCTGGTCCAAGTCTTTTTCTGGTTGATAGTTTTTGTTTGTTCATTTCACTGATTTTACTTTAGAATGTTTTATTGATCTGTTCAGATTTTTAATTTCTTTCTGGTTTAGATTTGGATGGTTACATATTTCAAGGAATTCATCTATTTCTCCTAGGTTTTCTAATTTGCTTGCATAGAGGTGTTTGTAGTAGTCTTTGAGGGTTTTTTTCTGTAGGGTTGCTGGTAATGTTCCCTTTTTTATTTCTGATTGTGTTTATTTGGATATTCTTTTTTCTTTACTAGTGTTGACACTAATCTATAAATCTTATTTATTCTTTCAAGGAACACATTTTTTGTTTCATTGATCTTTTGTGTGCTTTTACACATCTGAATTTTATTTAATTTAGTTTTGATTACTTGCAACCACAAAAACCCACATAAATATATAGACCATTGACATTATAAAGCAACAACACAATCAAGTCTACATAACAACCAGCTGACAATACAATCACAAGATCAAATTCACACATGTTAATATTAACCTGAACATAAATGACATAAATGGATTAAGCTGCCCACTTACAGACAGAGTGGCATGCTGGATAAAGAAGCAAGACCCAACTGTATGCTGTCTTCAAGAGATTCATCTCACATTCAAGGATACCCACTGATTCTAAGTAAAGGGATGGAGAAAAATCTGTTGAGCAAATGGAAAAGAAAAAAGAGCAGGAATTGATATTTTTGTTTCAAACAGAACAAACTTTTCTCTTTTTTATTTATTTTTAAGTTTCAGGGTACATGTGCAAGATGTGCAGGTTTGTTACATAGGTAAACATGTGCCATAGTGGTTTGCTGCACCTATCAGCCCATCATCAGGGTATTAAGCCCAGCATTTATAAGCCATTTTTCCTGATGCTCTCCTCTTTACCACCTTTCACCAACAGACTACAGTGTGTGTTGTTCCCCTCTCTGTGTCTATGTGTTCTCATTGTTCAGCTCTCACTCATATATGAGACAATGCAGTGTTTTTCTGTTTTTGCATTAGTTTGCTGAGGATAATGGCTTCCAGTTTTATCCATGTTTCTACAAAAAACATAATCTCATTCCTCAGCTAAAACAAACTTTAAACCTATAACAATCAAAAAGAAACAAGAAGGGAATCACATAATGGTAAAGAGTTCAATTCAACAGGAAGACTTAATTATCCTAAGTCTATCTATATCCAGCCAACACTGGAGCACACAGATTCATATAACAAGTTTTTAGAGACCTATGAAGAGACTTAAATAACCTCACAATAATATTGGGAAACTTCAACACCCCACTAAAAGTATTAGACAGACTATTGAGGCATAAAACTAACAACGATACTTGAGACTTCAAATTGACATTTGACCAAATGAACATAACAGACATCTACATCAGAGTTCACCCAAAGGCAACAATTCCATTTTATTAGTCTATATTTCTATTTTTGTGCCAGTATCACTCTGTTTTAATTACTGAAGACTTGTGGGAAGTTTTGAAAGGAGGAACATAAGCCATACAACTTTGTTTTTCTATTACAAGATTTATTTCACTAACTGGGATCTTTTGCAATTACATATAAAATTGATAACTGGCTTTTACATCTTTTCAAACAAGACTGTAAGAATTTTAATAGGGATTTTATTGGATTTTAAAAAGGATAGCTTAGGATAGTATTGAAATCTTAATATTATTAAATCTTCCAGCACATGAACATAAATTTTTTTCCATTTATTTAGGTCTTTAATTTCTTGAAGTAAAGTTTTGTCATTTGCAATGTTAAAAACTTTTACCTTTTTAATTAAAATTTCCTTTGTATATTTTATTCTTTTAGATGTTATTTTTTAATCAAATTGCTTTTTTATTTACTTTTTAATTATTTATTGGGGGGAATAGAAACACAACTTATTTTTCTTGCATTTATCTTGTGTCCTGCAAATTTTCTGAATTTGTTTATCAGCTCTAGTAGCTTTCTTATGAATTCTTTAGTACTTTCAACATGTAGAACTATACCACTGCTAACAGAAATAGTATTACCTCTTTCAATGTAGATGCCTTTCATTTATTTTACTTGTCTAACTGCTTTGGTTAGAAGTTTCTGTACAATGTTTAATAGTGGTAAAAGTGAGAACCTTTGTGTCATTGTCTCATTTTTGTTTTCTAGATGGAGTCTCTCTCTGTTGCCCAGGCTGGAGTGCAGGAGTGTGATCCCAGCTTGCTGCAACCTCTACCTGCTGGGTTCAAGTGGTTCCCCTGTCTCAGCTTCCTGAGTAGCTGGAATTACAGGGACATGCCACCATGCCTGTCTGTTTATTGTATTTTTAGTAGAGGCAGGGTGTTCATGTTATCAAGGCTGGTCTCTAACTCCTGACCTCAAGTGATCCACCTGCCTCAGCCTCCCAAAGTGCTGGGATTTCAGGTGTGAGCTACCACACCCAGTCCTTTGTCTCATTCTTGATGTTAGTAGGATAGATAGCTTTTGGTCTTTCATCATTGAGTACAATGTTAGCTGTGAGTTTTTCATAAATGCCCTTTATTATGTAGAGAAATATGTCATCCATTTCTATTTTTTACCTGTTTTTATCATGAAAAGATGTTAGATTTTTTCAGTCCTTTGGGGATCAACTAAGATGAATTCAGATCAACTGAATGTTTTTGCATGTATTCTTTCTTCTTTCTTTCTTTCTTTCTTTCTTTCTTTCTTTCTTTCTTTCTTTCTTCTCTTTCTTTCTTTCTAACAAGGTCTCCCTATGTTGTCTATGCTGGTCTTGAACTCCTGAGCTCAAGGGATCCTCCTGCTTTGGGATACTAAAGTGCTAGAATTACAGGCATGAACCACCATACCTGGCTTATATGTTTTCTTAATGTAGTGTGTTTCATTGAATAGTTTCTGTATGTTGAATCACTTTGCATTTCTGAGAAAGATCCCACTTGATCACAGCACATAATTATTTTAAACTCCCCAGTAAACATGGGCTGCTTTTGGAAGAAAATTATGCTCAACATTATACCACCAATGCCATGAGGTGCTTTTTAAGCATCTTATTTTTCAAATGAACTATCTTTCTTGCTTTTTCTCTCAGGCTTTAAGCAATTTACTGTATGTTTTACTAAATTTTTTTGTTCCAGAGATCTTCAGGTTTTCCACCTACCTTATAATGTTTTTAGGTATATCTGTCATTACTTTGGCCTGAGTGAATGCCAAATTAAACAAAGTAGAACTTTAAAAAAGAACTTTAGAAATAGCTGCCAGACTTATTATAACACAGTGTGATGGTTAATATTTAGCATCAACTTGATTAGATTAAAATATGCAAAGTATTTGTCTTGTATGTGTCTTGTGAGGATGTATCTAAAGGTGATTAACAGTTGAGTCAGTGAATTGGGAGACATATCCACTCTCAATCTGGATGGACACAATGTAATCAGTTGCCACTGTGGCTAGAATAAAAGCAGGGAGAGGAAGGTGGAAAGACTAGACTGGCTTAATTCTGGCCTACATCTTTCTCTGGCACTGTATACTTCCTGTTTTCAAACATCAGACTTCAAGTTCCTCAGCTTTTCGACTCTTGGACCTTTGACCACTGAAGAATGCGCTGTCGGCTTCTCCACAGTTAAGCTTATGAGACTCAAACTGACTTCCTTGCTCCTAAGCTTTCAGATGGCCTAATGTGGGATTTTATCTTGTGATCATGTGAATCAACACTCCTTAATAAACTCCCCTTTATATATACATCTATTCTAATAGTTTCATCTCTCTGGATAACCCTGATTAATACAGATTTTGGTACCAGAAGTGATTATAGAGGACCAAAATATTAAGAAAGGGGTTTATTTATTGGATTTGGGGTTTTCTGGAGTTGGCTGCTTAACACAATTAGACACAAAAATGCTAAATACTCACTTCTAACAGTATGATAACACTGACAGTCCTTGGCATAAAATGTTCAGAGAGTTATGTAAAATAAATCAATTTGATACTCCTGCTTCACTGCTCATGAGAGGTAAAAGTTTAATGACTCTATACATAATACCTTTGACCATATGTAAAGAACTAAGGAATATAATGAACTCAGATATTCTGTTTTCCAGCCCCAGAATCACATACTGAGCCTCACATCTGCTAAGATTGCCCTGAGTAAGAGTCTTATTTTCTGTAGAGAAAGAGTTGAAATTGTGAAAAATGAGACACAAGCTGGCTGACCTGCAAAAAAAGGTGCATGCACAGCCTCACCAGCTGTCTACTATTAAATTGAGGACATTCATTGAAAAAAAAAAAATGGGACCCTGCAACTTGGAATGGGGATGTGTGTGAGGACCCTGATGAAGCTGGGGACATGAGCTTGTAAACTCTGATGAGCCTTATTTTGCCAGAGGAAACTGCTTCCTTATTTCCAATGGTGGCAACATCCCTGTATTAGTTTGTTTTCACACTGCTGATAAAGACATACCCAAGACTGGGCAGTCTGAAAAAAAAAGAGAGAGAGAGAGAGATTTAATGGACTTAGAATTCCACGTGGGTAGAAAGGTCTCAAAATCATGGTGGAAGGCAAGGAGGAGCAAGCCGCATCTTACATGAATGGCAGCAGGCAAAGAGAGAGCTTGTATAGGGAAATTCCATCTTGTAAAGCAAAAGGCTTAGGGAGATTGGAATTCTAGTGTGGATCAGTCACTTTAGACCTACTCATCCCAGCTGGGATGGTCCAGAAGATATACCCTTGACCGATACTTTCCAAATTAGATTTGTGAAGATAGCACCTGCATCCTTGAAGAGCTCTGTGATTGCTCTTCCCTGTATGCTAAATGTTATGGTGGCAACAGCAGTCACTCAACTACAAAATTTAAATGCAAAGGAAGTAATGGGAACCCAAGATGGCAGGGCCAAGTGGCAGAATTCAACCATCAAAGGCAAGGTGGGAGTAAGTACTATTATAGACAGCAGAGGCAAAGCAGCTATTACAATAGTCTGACTCATGTGGAGCTGTGGTGTTGGCTCTTTAATCATGATGTTTCTAGAAGCGAAACTGAAACAAAGGCTACTGCACTCTTACATAATTTATATAAGCAGAAAGCTTCCAGGTTAAGTGAACAAAAGACTAATTTGAATTATAAAAACAGAGAAACATGGCCTCTCATTCAGTTTTCAGACTTGAACCAGTTTTTAGACCCAGAACCGCTTGAATGAAAGGGGGCCAGGTTCTCTTAAGGAAGGACCACACAACACTTTCAACAATTTATGCTGTTACTGTTTCTCTCATCCTTCCCCGAGAAGACCTCCAGTCTTTTATCAGAATAATTATGCATTTGGAAAATTAAAATAATCAGACATTTCTGGGACTACTGGAAACAGGTTCTGAGCTAATGTTGATTCCAGGGAACACAAAAGGTCATTGTGGTCCTCCAGGTAATGTAGGGGCTTAAGGAGGTCAGGTAATTAATGGAGTTCTAGCTTAGGTTTGACCTACAGTGGGTCCGGTGGGTCCCCAGACTCATCTTGTGGTCATTTCCTTAGTGCTATCATGCATAATTGGCATAGACATACCTAGTAGGTGACAGAACCCCCACATTAGCTCCCTGACTAGTAGAATGAGCACTATTATGGTGGAAAAGGCCAGATGGAAGTGATTAGAGTTGCCACTACCTAGAAAAATATAGGAATTCAAAACAATATTGCATCACTGGAGGGACTTAGGAGGTCAGTGCCACCAAGAGCTTGAAAGATGCAGAGATGGTGATTTCTACTACATCCCCATTCAACTCTTTTAACTGGACTGTGTAGAAGACAGATGGATCTTGAAGAATGACCATGGATAACTGTAAGCTTAACCAAGTGGTGACTCCAATTGCAACTGCTGTACCAGATGTGGTTTAATTGCTTGAGCAAATTAACACATCTTCTGGTGCCTGGTGTGCCGCTATTGACTTGGAAAATGCCTTTTTCTTCATTTCTATTCATAAGGTTCACCAGAAGCAATTTGCCTTCATCTGACAAGGCCAGACATATATCTTTACAATCTTACCTTAGGAGTATATTAAGTCTCTGGCTTTGTGTCATAATCTTTTTTGGAGAGGCCTTGATCATTTTTGTCTTCCACTAGATGCCACAGTGGTTGATTACATTGGTGACATTATGCTGATTGTATCGATTGAGTGAGAAGTAGCAAACACACTAAACTTATTGGTGATACATTTGCATGCCAGAGGATGGAAAATAAATCCATAGTCAGATTTATTTACGGACCTTCTAACTCAGTAAAATTTCTAGGAGTCCCGGGTGTGGGGCCTTCTAATGTAAAAAACAAGTTGCTCCATTTGGCTTCTCCTACAACCAAGAAAGAGGCACAATGACTAGTAGGCCTATTTGGATTTTGGAGGCAACACATTGTTTTATCTGCATGTGTTACTATAATCCATTTATTGATTGACCTGAAAGGCTGTCAGTTCTGAGGGAAATCCAGAACAGAAGGGTCTGCCACAAGTTCAAGCTGCTGTGTAAGCTGCACTGCCACTTGAGCCATACGACCCAGCAGATCCAGTGATGCTTGGGGTGTCAGTAGCAGATAGGTATGCTGTTTGGGATCTTTGGCAAGCCCCCATAGGGGAATCAAAACAGAGTTTTATAGGAGTTTTAGAGCTGCACTTAATGGCAGTTTGATCATATTAGACATCCTTCATCATGAAAAGAGTAGCGGTTTGCCCTCACCAGAACAGATACTTAACCTGGATATGGGTTTGCCTAACCTGCATGCAATGCTTTTGCCAATACTACCATATTTAAACTCATGAAATGCCTTATCCATCATCATGGTATTCCATGATCATGGTATTCCATGGTATGCCTATGATCAAGGCACTCATTTTACAGCTAAATAAGTGCAGCAGTGGGTTCATGCTCATTGAATTTACTGGCCTCACCATGTTTCCCATCATCCTGAAGCAGCTGGAAAGATAGAATGGTGGAATGGTCTTTTGAAGTCACAATTACAATGTCAACTAGGTGACAATGCTTTATAAGCTGGAACAAGGTTCTCCAGAAGGTTGTGTATGCTCTGAATCAGTGTTCATTATATGATACTGTTTCTTCCACATCCAGTATTCATGAGTCCAGGAATCAAGGGGTGGAAGTGGAAGTGGCACCACTCTCAATCACCCTTAGTTACCCACAAACAAAATTTTTATCGCTCGGTCCCATGACACTATGTTCTGATGGCCCAGAGGTTTTAGTTCCAGAGGGAGGTGCACTGCCACCAGGAAACAGAACAATAATTTTATTAAACTGCATGTTAAGATTGCCACCTGGCCACTTTGGGTTCCTCCTACCTCTAAGCCAACAAACTAAGAAGGGAGTTACAGTGTTGGCTGGGGTGATTGACCCAAACTATCAAGATGAAGTCAGTGTACTACTCCACAATGGAGGTAAGAAAGAGTGTATGCCTGGAATATAGGAGCTCTCAGCATGTCTCTTAGTATTACCATGCCCTGTGGTTAAGGTCAATAAGAAACTACAAAAGCCCAATCAAGGCAGGACTACAAATGGCCAGGCCCTTTAGGAATGAAGGTTTGGGTTACTCCACCAAGTAAGAAACCATGACCTGCTGAGGTGCTTGAGGAAGGCAAAGGAAATACAGAATGGGACGTAGAAGAAGGTAGTCTTCAATAGCAGCTACGACCACGTGACTAGTTGCATAAACAAGGACTGTAATTGTCGTATTTCCCTCTTATTTTGTGAATAACATGCCTGTGCATGTATACACTTGTAATAAGAAAATATTTATATTTTATTTCTTTTTTCCTTTATCATGTTACATAAAATATATTGACTTTATATCAGTATTTAAGTGTTGTTAATTTTATGTTATAGCCTTTGGGTTTGGTATTGGTGCATTTCTGGTTGTATGAAGCGTAGCTGTCTTATGTTAGATGTAATTATGACCTTTTTTATTGTCTTTATTTGAAGATATTGTATGACTTCAGGAGATGTGTTTGGGTTCAAGTTGACAACGGTTAACTTATGATGATTAATATTGAGTGTCAACTTGATTGGATTGAAGGATGTAAAGTATTGTTCATGAGTGTGACTGTGAGAGTGGTGCCAAAGAGATTAATATTTGAATAAGTGGATGAGAAAAGGGAAATCCGCCCTCAAGCTGAATGGGCACAATCTAATCAGCTGCCAGAGTGGCCAGAATAAAAGCAGGCAGAAGAGCATGGAAAGACTAGACTGACTTAGTGTTCTGGCCTAAATCTTTTTCCCATACTGGATCCTTCCTGCCCTGGAATATCAGACTTTGTTACTTGGACTGTCTTTCTTGCTCCTCAGATGGCAGACAGCCTATTGTAAGACCTTACCTTGTGATTGTGTGAGTCAGTACTCCTTAATAAACTCCCCTTTATAAATGCATTTATTCTAATTATTTGGTCCCTCTAGAGAACCCTGACTAATGTAATCACCTTGATGAACCTCCAGAGAATTACAAAACGAATCATATTAGTAACTCTCAGGGATTAAAATAGAGTGAGAAGAGAGTGG
The DNA here is from genome assembly GCA_004027715.1 of Plecturocebus donacophilus. NCBI lineage: Eukaryota > Metazoa > Chordata > Mammalia > Primates > Pitheciidae > Plecturocebus > Plecturocebus donacophilus. The sequence goes on along the minus strand of PVKP010037136.1, from coordinate 6,569 downwards.
GTATGGCTATAAAACAGCCAAAATGAGGGAAGATTATAGGGACAGTAATGTTCTCTGTGCTGATTCTGGTATTGTTTACCTGAATACACACTTGTGATAAATTTATATTGAACTTAAAATGCACACATGCAAATTAGTACAAGTGTGACTGGTGAAATCTGAATAAGATTGGTGGATTGCATCAGTTTCAATATCTTGGTTTTAATATTACACTACTGTTTTTTAGAATGTTACCACTGGAAGATACTGGACTAATGGTATGAGAGATTTCTACTTTTTTAACAACCATATATGAATTTACAATTAACATAATAAAATTTTTAAGTAAAAGAAAAGGATGGCAGAGGTAAAGCAAGATGGTGGAAAAGAAGGCTGCACCTACTGTCCCCACCACAAGCATACCAGTTTAGCAACTAGCTACAGAAACAAAGAACCTTCATGAGAACCAAAGTCAGGTGAGCACTTGCAGTACCTGCTTTTGACTTTCTAGCACTGAAAGAAGCACTGAAAAGAAAAAAATTAGTCTTGAACCAATAAAATCACTCCTCTCTGACCCCTGCAGCTGCAGCCTGGTGCAGAGAGCCTCTTTGGACACTGACGGGAAGGAGAGCACAGAAATGTTAGACATTGACTCAGTGCTGTCCTCCTAAAACAGAAGGAAAAACTGAACTAAACTCAACTGAGGCCTGCTCTCAGAGTGAGCATTTAAACCAGCCCTACACAGAGGGGAAATGCAGATCCCAGCTGTCAGAACTTGACCTACCTCAAACCTTGCTACCTCAAGCTAAAGTGCTCTGGGTGTCCAAATAAACTTGAAAGGCAGTCTCGGCCATTTCCATGATCAGTAGTGATGTTGAGCATTTTTTCACATGTTTTTTGGCCATTTGTGTATCTTGTTTTGAGAATTATCTCTTTATGTCCTTAGTCCACTTTTCGATGGGGTTATTTTTTTTCTTTTTGATTTCTTTGAGTTTGTTGTAGATTCTGAATATTAATTCTTTGTCAGATGTATACATTGTGAAGATTTTTTTCCCACTCTGCGGGTTGTCTGTTTACTCTGCTGACTGTTTCTTTTGCCATGTAAAAACGCTTTAGTTTAATTAAGTCCCAGCTATTTATCTTTGTTTTTATTGCATTTGCTTTTGGGTTCTTGGTCAAAAAATCCTTGCCTAAGCCAATGTCTAGAAGAGTTTTTTCAATGTTATCTTCTGGAATTTTTAGTTTCAGGTCTTAGATTCTAGTCCTTAATGCATTTTGAGTTGATTTTTGTATAAGGTGAGAGATGAGAATCCAGTTTTATTCTTCTATATGTGGTTAGCCAATTATCACAGCACCATTTGTTGAAAAGGATGCCTTTTCCTCACTTTATGTTTTTGTTTGCTTTGTCAAAGATCAGTTGGCTGTAAGCATTTGGGTTTATTTCTGCATTCTCTGTTTTGTTCCACTGATGTATGTGCCTATTTTTATACTAGAATCATACTGTTTTGGTAATCATGGTCTTGTACTATAGTTTGGTATCAGGCAATGTGATATCTTCAGATTTGTTCTTTTTGTTTAGTCTTGCTTTGGCTATATAGGCTTTTTAATTTCCACATGAATTTTAGAATTGCTCTTTCCAATTATGTGAATATTGAGGGCAGTATTTTCATCGGAATTGCAATGAATTTTTAGATTGCTTTTGGCAGGATAATAATTCTCTAATAATCAATAACCTTTCTACCCAATCCGTGAACATGAGTTGTGTTTCCATTTGTGTGTGTCATCTATGATTACTTTCAGCAGCTTTTTGTTATTTTCCCTGTAGAGGTCTTTAAACCTCTTTGTTAGGTGTATCCCTAAGCATGTATATATTTTACAGCTACTGTAAAAGGGGTTGAGTTTGTGTACATTAATTTTGTATCTAGAAACTTTGCTAAATTTTTTTTTATCAGTTCTACGAGCTTTCTTGAGGAATCTTTAGGGTTTTCTAGTTAAATGTTTGTATCATCAGCATATAGTGACAGTTTGACTTTCTTTTTACCGATTTGGATGCCCTTTATTTCTTTCTCTTGTTTGAATGCTCTGACTAGGACTTCCAGTACTATGCTAAGGAGGAGTGGTGAGAGTGGGTATCCTTGTCTTGTTCCAGTTCTCAGAGGAAGAACTTTCAATTTTTCTACATTCAGTATTATGTTGACTGTGGGTTTGTCATAAATGCCTTGTATTATATTGAGGTATGCTCCTTGTATGCCAATTTTGCTGAGTTTTAATTATAAGGGGATGCTAGATGTTGTCTAATGCTTTTGTGCATGTATCGAGAGGATCATAAGATTTTTGTTTTGAATTCTATTTAGCGTATCACATTTATTGACTTGCATATGTTAAACCATCCCTGTATTTCTGGTATGAAACCCACTTGATCATGGTGGATTATCTTTTATATATGTTGTTGGATTTATTTAGCTAGTGTTTTGTTAAGAATTGTAGTCTATGTTCATCAGGGGTATTGGTCTGTAGTATTCTTTTTTGGTTATAACCTTTCCTGGTTTTGTTACTGGGGTGATAATGGCTTCATAGAATGATTAAGAGAAAGTTTCCTCTTTCTCTATATTGTGGAATAGTGTCAATAGAATTGGTACCAATTCTTCTTTGGCAGTCTGGCAGAATTCTGCTGTGACTCCATCTGTTACTGGACTATTTTTTTTTGTAATTATTAAATTACTCTTTCAATATCACTGCTTGTTATTGGTCTGTTCAGGGTATCTAACTCTTCCTGCCTGATTTAAGCTAGGAGCATTGTATCTTTCCAGTAATTCATTCATCTGTTTTAGGTTTTCTAGTTTATGCACGGAAAGGTGTTTATAGTAGCCTGGAATTATCTTTTGTATTTCTGTGATGGCAGTTGTAATATCTCCCATTTCATTTCTTATTGAGTTTATTTGGATTTTTTCTCTTCTTGGTTAATCTTAATGGTCTATCCATTTTGTTTATGTTTTCAAAGAACAAGTTTTTGTTTCATTTATTCTGTGTATCGTTTTTGTTTCAATTTCATTTAGTTCTGTTTTGATCTTGGTTATTTTCTTTCTACTGCTCGGTTTGGGTTTGATTTGTTCTTGTTTCTCTAGTTCTTTGGGGTGTGACTTTAGGTTGTTTGTGTTCTTTTAGACTTTTTGATGTGGACATTTAGGGCAATGAATTTTCCTATTAGCACCACTTTTGCTGTGTCCCAGAGGTTTTGATAGGTTGTGTCACTATTGTTGTTCAGTTTGAAGCATTTGTTAGTATCTATCTTAATTTCATTTTTGATCCAATAATTATTCAGAAGCAGGTTATTTTATTTCTATGTATTTGAATGGTTTTGAAGGTTCGTTTTGGAGTTGATTTCCAGTTTATTCTACTGTGGCCTGAGAGGGTGCTTGATATAATTTCAATTTTCTTAAATTTATTGGGGCTTGTTCTGTGGCCTATTATATGTTCTATCTTGGAGAAAGTTGCATGTGTTGTTAAATAGAACTGCAGTTGATTGATTGAATGGTCTGTATATATTTATTAAGTCCATTTGTTCCGGGGATAGTTTAAGTTTATTGTTTCTTTGTTGACTTTCTGTTTTGATGACTTGTCTAGTCCCATCAGTGGGTTATTTAAGTGTCTGACAACTATTATGTTGCTGTCATCTCATTTCTTAGGTCTATTAGTAATTGTTTTATACATTTCATAGTTCCAGTGTTAGGCACATATATCTTTAGAATTGTGATATTTCTTCTGTTGGACAAGGCTTTTTACCATTATGTAATGTCCCTCTTTGTCTTTTTAAATTTCTGTTGCTTTAAAGTTTGTTTTGTCTGGTACAAGAAAGCTACTCCTAATCGCTTTTAGTGTCCTTTTGCCTGAACTGTTTTTTTCCCACTCCTTTACTTAAGTTTGTGCAAGTCCTTATGCGTTAGCTGAGTCTCTTTAAGGCTGCAGATGGTTGGTGAATTTTTATCCATTCTGCAATTCTTTATCTTTTAAGTGAAGAATTTAAGCCATTCTCATTCAATGATAGTATTGAGGGGTGAGGCACCATTCTATACATCATGATATTTGTTGCTTGTATACCTTGTTTTTTTTTTTTGTTTTGTTTTTGTTTTTTAAATTGTATTTTTGTTTTATAGGTTCTGTGAGATTTACGTTTTAAATCTCTTCTGATGTGTTTGTAGGATTTTCTTTCAAGATTTAGATTTTTTTTTGGTTGTTTGTTTTTGTTTTTGTTTTCTTGCAGATCTTATGGTGATGGCTTGGTAATTATTTATTCTCTCAGCATTTGTTTGTCTGAAAAAGACTGAATTTCTTTTCATCTATAATGATTAGTTTAACTAAATACACAATTCTTGGCTGATAACTGTTTTGTTTGAGAAGGCTAAAGATAGGGCCCCAATTCCTTCTAGATTGTAGGGTTTCTGTTTAGAAACCTGCTGTTAATCTGTTTTTTTTTTTTTTAAATAGGTTACCTGGTGCTTTTGTCTCACACCTCTTAAGATTCTTTACTTCATTTAACTTTAGATAACCTAATAACAATGTGCCTAGGCAATGATCTTTTTGCTGTAAATTTCACAGGTGTTCTTTGTGCTTCTTGTATTTGGATGTTTAGATCTCTAGCAAGGCCAGGAAAGTTTTCCTAAATTATTTCCTAAAATGTGTGTTTTTTCATGTTTATTATTATTATTATTATTTTTGTTGGATTGGGTTAATACAAATACCTTGTTTTCAAACCCTGAATTTCTTTCTTTGACTTGTTCAATTCTATTGCTGAGACTTTTCAAAGCATTTTGCATTTCTAAAGTGTGTCCATTGTTTCCTGAGGTTTCTCTTGTTTTTTATTTATGCTATTTTCTTAAATATTTCTACCTTTACTTCTTGTGTCATTTTTTGAATTTCCTTATATTGAGCTTTACCTTTCTCCGGTGCCTCCTTGATTAGCTTTATAACTAACCTCCCAAATTATTTTTCAGGTAAATAGGGATTTCTTCTTCGTTTGTGTTCATTGCTGGAGTGAGCTAGTGTGATTTTTGGGGGGTGTTAAAGAACCTATTTTTGCCATATTACTAGAGTTGGTTTTCTGGTTTCTTCTCATTTGGGTAGGCTCTATCAGAGAGGAGGTCTAGGGCTGAAGCCTGTAGTTCAGATTTTTCTGTCCCACCCCACCCCAAGTAGTGTTCCTTTGATATAGTACACTCCCCCTTTTCCTATGGATGTGGCTTCCTGAGAGCTGAGCTCTAGTGATTGTTGTTTCTTTTCTGGATCTAGCTACCCAGCCAGTTTACCAGGCTTTGGGCTGGTACGGGAGGGTGTCTGCAGAGTCCTGTGATGTGAACTATCTGTGGGTCTCTCAGCAGTGGACACCAGAACCTGTCCTGGTGGAGGTGCCAGGGGTTTAAAATGGACTCTATGGTTTAATGCACTATTTTGTGCTGGTTGACCTCCTGCCAGAAGGTGGCACTTCTCAGAGAGTATTAGCTGTGGCAGTATGGGGAGGAACAGGTAGTGGGTGGGGTTCTAGAACTCCTAAGAGTGTATGCCCTTTGACTTCAGTTACTAGGGTAAATAGGGAAGGACCATTGGGTGGGGGCAGGGCGAGGTGTGTCTGTATTCTCCTTGTATCGGTCTTGCTGCAGCTGCTGCGGGGGATGGAAATGAAGTTTCCGGGTCAATGGAGTTATGTTCCTAGGATTATCACTGTCTCTACACTGTCATGCAGGTTGTCCGGGAAGTGGAAGAAAGCCAGCAGTCACAGGCCTCACCCAGCTGCCATGCAATCTGAAGGACCAGTCTCACTCCCACTGTCTACTCCCACTAACAGCACTTAGTCTGTTTCCAGGCAGTGGCCTAGCAAGGCTGAAAACTTTCCCTAGGCTACCTGCCTCCCAGCTGTGAAAGCGAGTACGGCTTACCTTCTACCCCCACCTGTGGAGTCTGGACATGTGATTCACTCCTTCTCCCTTGTTCTGGCCCAGAGACTTCTGGATCAGTTTAAATTGTTACAGAACTCAGCTGGAGATTTTTCTTCTCCCTGTAGCCTTTTTCCCAGCAACTCTGACTGCCCTCCTGAAGGGCTCCTGTGAGGCCAGGCAGAAATGGGTTGCTAGAGGTTCTAGCAAGCTCCCAAGGCTCATCAGCAAATCATAAGTGTTCCCTTTTCTCTGCAACCTCATCAGTATCTGTTTCTTTCTTTTACTTTTTAATAATTAACATTTTGACTGATGTAAGATGGTGTCTCATTGTGGTTTTGACTTTCATTCCTCTAATAATGATTTTAAGCATTTTTACATGTGCTTATTGGCCATGTTTATGTCTTCTTTTGAGAAACATCTTGTTCATATTCTTTGCCCACTTTTTAATGATGTTGTTTGTTATTTGCTTTTAATTTGTATCCTTTTAAAATATAGATTCTGGATATTAGATCTTTGTCATATGCATAGTTTGCAAATATGTTTTCCTATTCTGTGGGTTGTCTGTTTACTCTGATAGTTTTTTTTTTTTTTTTTTTTTTTTTTTTTTTTTTTTTTTTTTTTTTTTTTTTTTTTTTTTTTTTTTTTTTTTTTTTTTTTTTT
>PVKP010037135.1:0-21881 GCA_004027715.1 Plecturocebus donacophilus | reverse complement strand
CACCCATTACAGGAGCACCCAGATACATAGGGCAAGTTCTTAATGACTTACAAAGAGACTTAGACTCCCACACAATAATAGTGGGAGACTTTAACATTACACTGTCAATATTACACAGATCAACGAGATAGAAAATTAACAAGGATATCCAGGACTTGAACTCAGATCTGGAACAACTAGACTTAACAAATATTTACAGAACTCTCCTCCCCAAATCCATAAAACATACATTTTTCTCAGTATCACATTATACCTATTTTAAAAGTGACCACATAATTGGAAGTAAATCACTCCTCAGCAATTGCATAGCATTTCACAGGTATAAATAAAATATTGGTTGTCTGCTTATTTGTTATTTTCATCCCCTATTCCTTCCTGCCTCCATTGTTAAGCACAATTATTGGCATATAAGAGGTTTTTAATACCCATTTTTAGACTGCATTCTAGCCTGGGCAATTAAACAAGAATCCCATTCTCTCTCCCTCTTTCTCTTCCTCTTTCTTTCCTTCTCTTTTTTCTTTCTTTTGCTGTTTCTTTCTTTCTCCTTTTCTTTTTCAAAAAAAAAAAAAAAAAGAAAATGCTAGCATTGGCCAGGTGCATTGCGGTAGCTCACACCTGTAATCCCAGCACTTGGGGAGGCTGTGGCAGGCAGATCACTTGAGGTCAGGAGTTCCAGACCAGCCTGACCAACATAGTGAAAGCCCATCTCTACTAAAAATATGAAAATTAGCTGGGTGTCATAGCGGGCATCTATAATTCCACCTACTCAGAGTGCTGAGGCAGGAGAATTACATTAACCTGGGAGGCGGAGCTTGCAATGAGCTGAGATCACACCACTGCACTCCAGCCTGGGTGACAGAGTGAGACTTCATCTCAAAAAAAAAAAAAAGTTGGCTGTGATGGTGTGTGGTCTCAGCTACTCAGGAGACTGAAGTGTGTGGATCGCTTGAGGCCAGGAATTTGAGGCTTCAGGGAGCTATGGTGGAGTCACTGCACTCCAGCCTGGGTGAGAAAATGGCACCCCTATTTCTCAACAACTAGTTTAAAAAATTAACAAAATAAGAGAGACAATAGGATAGTATTCATCACCAATAAGAGATCAATCACATCAACCATTGAATCTTGCCAACACCATCAAACTCTAATCTGATGGGGTGAGCATCAATCCAGCTGCAAATATGCCACAAATACAAAAGACAGAGAATGGGTTCATTTGCACCAGGGAAATGAGACTTTGAGAAATGCTACAGGCCCAACAATGTGGAGTCTTCCAAAATCCATAGTAAGGAAAAGAGATAGGCCAGGCAAGGTGGCTCATGTCTGTAATCCCAGCACATTGGGAGGCCGAGGCAGATGGATCACGAGGTCAGGGACCAGCCTGAGCAATATGGAGAAACCCCATCTCTACCAAAAATACAAAAATTAGCCAGGTGTGGTAGCATGTGGCTGTAATTCCAACAACTCAGGAGGCTGAAGCAAGAGAATCACTTGAACCCAGGAGGCAGAGGTTGCAGTGGGCTGAGATTGTACCACTGAACTCCAGCCTAGGTGATAGAGCAAGACTCTGTCTCAAACAAACAAACAAAAAAAAACGAAAAGGGATAGAGGAGAAACTTGTAGATTGTGCCTTTTTTTAAATTTTAGTTTTTGGCTGGGCATGGTTGTTCACACCTGTGATCTCAATCTTTGCAATTTGGGAGACTGAGGTGGGTAGATCACCTGAGGTCAGGAGTTTGAGACCAGCCTGATCAAAATGGTGAAACCCTGGCTCTACTAAAAGTACAAAAATTAGCCAGGCATGGTCTCATGTGCCTGTAGTCTCAGCTAATTGGGAGGATGAGGCAGAAGAATGGCTTGAACCTGGGAGGTGAAGGTTGCAGTGAGCTGAGATTGCACCACTACACTGCAGCCCGGGTAGAGTAAAAAAAAAGAAAATTAGATTTGTAGAGACAGGAGTCTCCCTGTGTTGTCCAGGTTGGTCTCAAACCTCTGAACTTAAATGATCCTCTCACATCAGGACTACAAGTGTGAGCACTCACCCAGCCAACAAACTTGGAGATTGAAAGAGGCTTAAAAGCTATAACAGTGCTGGGGAACACTTATGGGCTAGAAATGCATACTAGGGTGGCTCTACTCTAAAGAAACAGAAAGAGGCCAGGTGTGGTGGCTCACACATGTAACACCAAACACTTTGGGAGGCCGAGAAGGGAGGATCGCTTGTGCCCAGAAGTCTGGAACCAGCCTGGCAACATAGTAAGACCCTGTCTTACTCTCTCTCTCTCTCTCTCTCTCTCTCTCTCTCTCTATATATATATATATATATATATATATATAATTATTATTATTTTAATTAGCCAGGAATGGTGGTGCACACCTATGGTCCTGGCTACTCGGGAGGCTGAGGGCAGCTGATCACTTCAGCCCAAGAGGTCAAGGCTGCAGTGAGTCATGATCGCACCACTACACTGCAGCCTTGGTGACCGAGCAAGAACCTGCCTCAAAAAAAGAGAAAAGAACAGAAAGAAGCAATGACTGTGAATGTCAGGGTTGGGGAAATCTTCTGGAGAGAAGGAAGGGGCTGGCATTGTGCCCATCTCCAGCCCCTTCTGGAAGTACAGAGTCTAATGGGGAAGACAGCAGCACAAGTGGAGATTCAGGCTGCAGCACCAGGAAGTTCCCTTCCACCTTCCTGCCTCCTTGCCCTTTCCTTTAGGGAAGAGGAGCATGATTTTCTTTCTTCTTTTCCTTTCTAACTAGACAGAATTTCTGATGGGAGAATTTATGTATAGGATGTATAGCATCAACATCAACAGCCAGTTGGAATTGATGGCTTCGTTGATATGCTAGCCAGTCACATCCCTGATTCCTCTGCTAAGTACATCTGGATGTTGCTGCTGTCCAGCATTCTCAGCCACATGCTCCGTGCCCACTCCCAGATTCTGGAAATCCCCTGGCATCACCCTGAAAAGGAGAGACACTCACTCACAATTCTGCATAGAACTTGTCTCTACGTGTCTTTTTTTTTTTTTTTTTTTTTTTTTGAGACAGAGTCAGTCTGTTGATCAGACTGTAGTCCAATGGTGTGATCTCAGCTCACTGCACCCTCTGACTCCCAGGCTCAAGCAGTTCTCCTGCCTCAGCCTCCCAAGTAGCCGGAATTACAGGCACCTGCAACCATGCCTGGCTAATTTTGTATTTTAGTGGAGACAGGGTTTCGCCATATTTGTTAGCATGGTCTTGAACTCCTGGTCTCAAGTGATCCACTCACCTAGGCCTCCTAAAATGCTGGAATTAACAGGCATGAGCTACCACACCCGGCCATTTCTGTGTCATCCCTCTAGGCCAGCCTCTGAATGTTTGGGCTTGATGAGGCTGCGGCTGTCCAGCTGGCTGCCTCTCATCTTTAGTGCTATCTCTGTGCCTCATTGATCCTTCTCAGCTGCCCATACATTCATTTTCTTTTCTTTCTTTTTTCTTGAGATGGAGTTTTGCTCTGTCACCCAGGCTGGAGTACAATGGTATGATCTTGGCTCACTGCAACCTCTGCCTCCCAGGTTCAAGCTATTTTCCTGCCTCAGCCTCCCAAGTAGCTGGGACTACAGACACATGCCACCATGCCTGGCTAATTTTTGTATTTTTAGTAAGATAGGATTTCATCATGTTGGTCAAGCTCGTCTCAAACTCCTGACCTCAGGTGATCCACCAACCTCAACCTCCCAAAGTGCTGAGATTACAGGCATAAGCCACAGTGCCTGGCCTCAGTTTTTAAACTCAGCCTGAGTGGGCTTCTCTTGCTAGCAGCTAAGAGCTCTGACCCCTACAGCCTTCCCCTTCCCAGCAGGAAGTGTTTGGATGTTTCTGGATTGAAAATCCAAGTGTCTAGGCCTATCATTAGTTGCAAGTGCAGAGGGTCACACAATTTTTTGACTTTACAATGGCACAAAAATGATCACATTCAGTAGAAACTGTGCTTCCAGTACCAATACAACCTTTCTGTTTTTCACTGTTAGTATAGTATTCAATAAATTTTATGAGGGCCAGGCACAGTGGCTCATGCCCTTAATCCCAGTACTTCAGGAGGCTGAGGTGGGAGGATCGCTGGAACCCAGGAGTGCGAGACCAGCCTGGGGAACATAGTGACACCCTGTCTCTATAAAAAAGATAAAAATTGGCCACATGCAGTCGTGTGCACCTGTAGTCCCATCTACTTGGGAGGCTGAGACAGGAGGGATCACTTGAGCCCAGGAGATTGAGGCTGCAATGAGCTATAATCATGTCATGGCACTCCAGCCTGGGTAACAGAGCAGGACCTCATCTCTTAAAACATAAAATGTTTAGGCTGGGCATGGTGGTTCACACATGTAATCCCTGTACTTTGGGAGGCTGAGGTGGGCAGATTGCCTAAGCTCAGGAGTTCAAGACCAGCCTGGGCAAAATGGTGAAACCCTGTCTCTACTAAAAATACAAAAATTAGCTAGGTGTGGTAGGGTGCTTATAGTCCCAGCTACCTGGTAAGCTGAGGCAGGAGAATCGCTTGAACCCGGGAGGCAGAAGTTGCAGGCAGTGAGCCAAGATGGGATCACTGCACAGTAACCTGGGCAATGGAGCCAGACTTTACCTCCAAAAATAAAAATAAAAATAAATAGGTAAGGTACAATGGCTCATGCCTGTAATCCAGGCACTTTAGGAGACTGATATAGGCAGATCACATGAGATCAAAAGTTTGCAACCAGCCTGGCCAACATGGTGAAACCCCATCTCTACTAAAAATACAAAATTTAGCTAGTGCTCACACCTGTAATCCCAGCTAGTCAGGAGGCTGAGGCAAGAGAATCACTTGGACCTGGGAGGTGGAAGTTGCAGTGAGCCAAGAGTGCACCACTACACACCAGCCTGGGCAACAGAGCAAGACTGTGTCTCAAAGAAAATAAATACATACAAATAAAGAGAAATAACAAAGGAAGTGAGAATATATCATGAGTGACTCTAATAAGTAAGACTGAAGGCATTTTCAGCTCCTGATAGCATTACTACCAAAAAGCTCAGTGATCTTGCTTTTCCCGGCTGGGAAGGTCTGCCCTTGTCCCCCGGGGCTCACCTTTCTGTACACCAGGCCAGTGATGGCTGACTGCAGCCTTATCTGCAGCACCTTTAGCCGGTACATGTTCTGCTGCTCAAACAGCATTTACAAGCAGGCCGAGAGGAACATCAGCATGGCAAGGAGGTAGCCCTTCCAGGCTAGAGGCTTGGGATCATCCATAAACTCCAGGAAATGGCTTAGAGAGGAAGGAGGGAGAAGGTTCAACTGGTGAGAGGAGGTACCCATGTGTGTTGCCTTTGCCCAAACGAGGCCAGGTGTGGAGGATCAGTCAGCATGCTTGACTTTTTCACAATCATGATCTCGGTTATTTCCCCCACTGTCCATGTTTCTTTTCAATCTGACTGCAGCTCCTCAAGATCGAGATGGTGTTTTTTCCCCCCTTGTTATGGGCTAAACTGTGTCCTCACAAAATTTGTATGTCAAAGCCCCAAGCCCCAGTACCTCGGAATGTGACTGTATTTGAAAATAGAGCCTTTAAAGAGGCAATGAAGTTAAAATGAGGTCATTAGGCTGGGCCCTCATCCAGTCTGACTGGGGTCCTTATAAGAGGAGAAGATGTAGATACACAGGAAGACACCAGGGTGTACACAGAGAAAAAACTGTGTGAGAACACAGGGAGGAGGTGGCCAACTGCATGCCAAGAGCTGAGGCCTCAGATGCAACCAACTTGCAGATACCTGATCTGGAACTTCCAGCCTCCAGAATCACGAGAACAATACATTTCTGTCATTAAAGCTACTCAGTCTGTGATGCTTTGTTATGACAGCTGAGCACATACCACTTGAATCTGGGCTGGACACAAAATCACCTTTGACCAACAGAGTAGAGTGGAGGTAAAGCCATGCCAGCTTTGAGCCTCAAGAGAAAATGTCAATTTTGGCCTATTGCTTAAAACCCTCCCAAGCAGCCACATGAACAAGTCTGAGCTAGCCTTTTGGAGGATGGGAACCCACATGGAACAAAATGCCATCCCAGCTTCAGACACTTAACTGCAGGCACATAAGAAAACCCAGCCAAGAAGAACCACCCAGCTGAGCCCAGCCCACATTACTGACCCACATTACCATGAACTAAATAAATGAATGCTTGTAATTTTAAGCCACTCCATTTTGGGGCATTTTACAGCAAAAGCTAATTGATGCAGTCAGGTAAGAGTTTGCTTACTTGCCCTTCTGGGGGACAGTCACTTTCTCATTAATCATTCCCCTTCCTCAGTATCCTCCTGACCCACCCTCCAGTGTCCTGAGCACCAGATCTATAGGCAAAGGCAGGAGAGCTCAAGCCCCCTGACCCTGGAGGGATGCCATTAAGAGACCACCAGCCTTAGCAGAGCACCTGAAGTCTGGACTCACCTAAGCAACTTGGGGACAGTGAACCTGAAGACATCACTGATGATGAGGCTGTGAGTCCCCAGGAGGAAGGTAGAATGGAACACCCGCCAGATGGCCCTCAGCAGGGAGCCCCAGTGTCTCCCTTCTTGCCATAGAAAGGGCTCAGTCTCTGGAGCCTCCACACCACTGTACCCTTTCCTTTTAAACACTATTGCCTTGGCGTGCCTTAGAGGAAGGGAGAGGTTGGCTGTGGGTCCCATTTTATACTCTCAGACACCAGCAGTAGGAACAGACATTAAAAGCTTGTTTTCCTAACAATGGGCATGGGTGGGAGTGGATCCAGCCTGGCTCCTTCACCTGTTTCTCCTTATCACCCTGAGTACCCATTTAAGAGGCAGTCACAGGAGTTGTGGGGGGAAGGGCAGGAGGGCAGCCCTGAGGCCTCTTAGATGGCCATGGAAAAGCACACATGTTGAGTACCTACTACATGCCAGGCACTCCCCAGTCATCCTAAGACCCCCAGCAAGCCAAATGCTGTTCCCATTTCACAGATAAGAAAACTGAGGCTCAGAGAACCAAACTTGTCCAAGGGCACATAGCTGAGAAGTAAAAGCTGGGATTCAATTCCATCTCTGCCTCCAGAGCCCATACACTTTTCTTTTCTTTTCTTTGAGATGAAGTCTCACTCTGTCACCCAGGCTGAAGTGCAGTGGTGTGATCTCAGCTCACTACAGTCTCTGCTTCCTGGATTCAAGTGATTCTCCCACCTCAGCCTCCTGAGTAGCTGGGATTACAGGCAAATGCCACCACAGCCAGCTAATTTTTGTATATTTAGGAGATGGTGTTTCGCCATGTTGGTCAGGCTGGTTTTGAACTCCTACCTCAGGTGATCCACCCACCTCAGCCTCCCAAAGTGTGGGATTACAGGCATGAGCCACCACACCCGGCCTCCCATGTACTTTTCAATCTCATGTTGTCAACCTGGAGGAAGAACAGCACCCTGGCTCTTCCACACGTACAACCAGCCAGCCCTTAGGTGGTTTTGAACCTCTGGAGAAACAGCTGATGTGCATGGGGCCTGGTGCTCTGGCTCTAGGTGAAAGCACACACAGATGCTCAGGCTGCCTCAAACTCATATGATTCCTAGCCTTTGGCCATAAATAGGGGCCACAGAGAAGAGCTAAAGTGAGGAACGGAAAGGAGGTGGTAGGGGGAGGCCTAAGGGCCCCTCCAGGGCAGCTCAAAAGCCTGGGGCCATAATGGAGAGGCTGGAGCAATGCAACTGCTGACAGCCAGTTGCTGTGTGGTCTTGGATAGGTAGACTGCTCCCCTCTTTGTGTGAGAGGATGAGTGTTGTCCTGACTCTGAGTTCCTTGTGTGCCTCTGACAATCTGTAAGGTTATCAGTAATTGCTTGCTTGCTCTTTTAGGACAGTTTCATTCTTGTTGCCCAGGCTGGAGTGCAGTGGCATGATCTCAGCTCACTGCAACCTCCGTCTCCTGCATTCCAGTGATTCTCCTGTCTCAGCCTCCCAAGCAGCTGGGACACACCACCATGCCCGACTAATTTTTGTATTTTTAGTAGTGATGGGGTTTCACCACATTGGCTAGGCTGGTCTTAAACTCCTGACCTCGGGTGGTCCACCTGCCTGGGCCTCCCAAACTGCTGGGATTATGGGTGTGAACCAACAAGCCTGGCCACTTATCAGTAATTTCAATTCCCATTACAAATCTGTGACCTGGGGCCACATGCAGACATCAGTTCTTTACATGAAGGAACTCACTGGCTTCCCTGGAGCCCCTTGCCAGGTGGGTATAATTAGACTCTCCATTTTACAGAAGGGGAAGCTGAGGCTCTGAGAGGTGGTGATAGCAGCCCGAAGTCACACAGCAAGGGCAGAGCAGGGATTGGAGACTAGATCTTGACTTATGGTTCCTAGAGTGTTTCTTGTGCATTAAGGACCCCCAATCCCACCATAATAATAATAATAAAGAAGCATAACAAAAATCTCCTTGTAAGCTCAGGGGGCAAGACCCTTCCAGGCCATGGTCTTTGTCCCTCATTGCTGGCCTGATCTGGTGTTTGGTTTGGCATCTAGGGAGGGTTGTGGCTCAGCTCTGTTACTGAGTGGGCATGGCCTGCTGCTCACAGGTATTTTGGCATTTGGGTCTCAAAGCCAAGAAGATGCACCTTCCATGCAGAGAGCATCCTGACCTCCCTTCCTGACCCCACCATTTCATTCATTGCCTTCACAGCCTTGCCCATGGCACCAACCCTCTTTTTGTCTTGTTAGAACCCCAGTTGGGTAGACTTTGCCTGAGTTTTCTACCAAGATGTCCCTAGTATCGAGTTCAGCTCCTGCACACAGTAGAAACTCAATAAACACTTGCCAAATGAATGGCAAAAACAGACTGAGTGATATGTGTAAAAGGGCCTAACACGAGTGCCCAGCACATACTGTTATAAACATTTACAAAAGGAAGGATGGAGCCTGGCTGGGTGGACAGGACTTGGCTTTGGAGCCAGGAGACTATGGTTCCAATGCCTGCTCTGTCTCCTCTCCTCTGAGCCTTAGTGTTTCCATCTGTAAAATGGGGTCAGGGAAGAGCTGACTGGGATGTTTTCTTTCTGGCTGGAGATTTTACTCAGTTCTGTTCTAGCCGTTTGCCCGGAGAATCACTGTGTTCAGCCTGCAGGCTCCATAGCAGGTGTTTTCCTCTTCTGGAGGTCTCATCTCCCAACAGGGAAGAGGCCCAGATTGCTGTCTCATGTCTGGTCTCTGGACTGAAGACCATTAGTGCAGGGCTTACAAATGACCATCGGGCAAGGCAGAGGGTATGCATGAGTGGCATGGGCAAGGTGTGAGTTGGGGAATACAAAAGGGAGTGGTGGAGGCTGGGTGCGGTGACTCACACTTGTAATCCCAGCACTTTGGGAGGCTGAGGTGGGCAGATAACCTTAGGTCAGGAGTTCAAGACCAGCCTGATAACCTGAGCAACATGGAGAAACCCAGCATCTAATAAAAAATACAAAATTTAGCTGGATCTGGTGGCAGGCACTTGTGGTCCCAGCTACTTTGGAGGCTAAGGAAGGAGAATCATTTGAACCTGGGTGATGGAGCTTGCAATGAGGCAAGATGGTGCCACTGCCCTCCAGCCTGGGTGACAGAAGCAGAGGGAAGGAGGGAGGGACAGAGGGAATGAGAAAGAAAGAAAAAAGAAAAAAGAGAAAGAGAAAGAAAGGAAGAGAGAAAGATAGGAAGGAAGGAAGATAAGAGAAAGAAAGAAAAGAAAGCAAGAAAGAAAGAAAAGGAAGGAAGGAGGGAGGGAGGGAAGGAAGGAAGGATAAAAGGAAGGAAGGAAGGGAAGGAGGGAGGGTAGGCAGGAAGGTAAGATAGAAAAGGAAAAGACACATGCACGCATATGCTCATTGTAGCATGATTCCCAATAGCAAAGACATGAAACCAACTTAAATGCCCATCAATGGTAGACTGATAAAGAAAATGTGGTACATATACATGATGGAATATGATGGAGCCATAAAACAGAATGAGGTCATGTCCTTTGCAGCAACATCGATGAAGGTAAAAGCCATTCTCTTACATGAACTAACAGAGGAACAGAAAACCACGTACTGCATGTTCTCACAGTAGAAGCTCAACATTGAGTACACATGGACACAACAGACACCGGGACTTATCTGAGGATGGAGGGAAGGAGGAGGGTCAGGACTGAAAACTACCTAGCAGGTACTGTGCCTACCACATAGGTGACTAAGTAATCTGTACACCAATCCCAGTGACATCTATATAACAAACCTGCGCAGGTACCTCTGAACCTAAAATAAAAGTTAAAAAAAAAAACTGATAAACTGAATCAAAAGAAATCATAAGGAAAGGAAAATGTGAGATAAAAACCAAAAAATAGTAGACATAATAAATACTTTGGTATCTTGAGAAAAAGGAAATAGACAAATTAGTAAAAAAGGAAATAATCATAAAAGTAAAAAAAGGCAAGAAAAACATTGTAAGTAAACTCGAATTATAAGGGACTATTTTGCACAACCTCATGCAAATACATTTGAAATCTGCATTGATTACTGTCCAATACAACTTCTAAATCATAAAAATGTCCTACATCTGCACTGTTCAATATGTAGCCACTAGCTACGTGTGTTGAGTGAATACTTATACACTTAAATGTGGCTCATGTGACTGAGAAACTGAATTTTATTCCTAGTTATTAATTTAATTTCTAATTATAATTTCATTATAATTCATTTAAATAGTCTCATGCAACTAGTGTCTATTGTATCAGAGAGCATAGAAGAAGATGAAATTGAAATTTTCAATTGCATTTCAATTTGAAATTGAAAATTTCAAATGCAAATACATTTGAAATCTGCATTGATTACTATCCAATTTTCTTTAATACTGTCAAAAAAATGTTCATTCATTTGTCTCTATTACACATCAAATGTTCATTAAGTATGGAATTTAAAATGAAGAGATGAAACTTAGCTTCACAAATATTGAAATAAAGTGACATTATAAACTTCCTGATGTAATGCAATGGGAAACATAATATTTGCCTAAACAATTTATGTAATCCAGATGAACAGTTAGATGAATCTAGTTTGAGAAACATTCTGTGAGACAATTAGTCTGGACTCTTCAAAAAATGTCAAGGTTGTGAAAGATGAGGGAAAAGGGTGGAGGGGAAGCAATATTTTAGACTGATGAAAATAAGAAACATGACAAAAAAAATCCAATATATGATCCCTGACTAATATAAAGAATATTTGAGAGCAAGTGGAGAGATTTAAATTTAGACTCTATGCTATGTAATATTAATTATCAGTAGCAAATGCTTTGTGATTGTTATTGTAGTAACATAAAAGAACGTGCTAATTTTGAGGAAAATTCCTTAAGTATTTTTGTATAATCTTGATGTCTGCAATTTGCTTTCAAGCAGTTCAGAGCTCCCCAAAATGTGAGTGTGTGCACGTATATGTACATGTGTGTAAGAGAGAGAAAATGAGTGTGTATGTGAAGAGGAAAAGAGACATAGAGACACACAAAGCCAATCCCAGAAAATGTTAACAATTTGCGAATCTAAATAAAGGGCATATGTGTCTTTATGGTACTTCTTTTTCAACTTTTCTGTGTTTGAAGTTAAAAGTTGGAAGAATTTTTTTTAAAGGCACTTGTTTATTCAGGGTAAATATGATCTTCAAATTTATTTGCTAGATGTTAGTTTCCTGTAGTTCTTAATACTTTTGTGCCACCTGATTGCCTTATGACTAAAATAAACTCGGCTATGAAAGAAAAACTGTCTGTGTAGCCATAAAGCCAAACAATTGCTTCACTGAATAGGAAAAGAAAGTATTAAGTTTATTGGCAAGTAATATTATTGTAACTTGTTATTCTCCTAATACAGTAGAACCAATTATTACCCTGTAATGTTAGTGAGCATCTACTAATAAGGAGAGACCAACAGGCAGTATTCATACACAATTATGCTGAGACCAATTCCTTATAGCCTGAAAAACAATATATCAAACATTACTGGAAGATACAGGAGGTGGTTTTTCATGATTTACAGGATAAGAAATCACACTATCTTCTTCTATTAGATGATTAACTATTCTGGGAAGCATATATTCAGGTTTAATAGTTATACTAGACAAGAATACAAGGCGCATAAGCAACCCTGTCATCCTTCATTATTACAATCTTGCCAATCTGGAATGCAGCAAAAAATGACACAAGTAGATAGGGGCATTGGCCTAAGAGGAAGAAGACCAGAGTTGTGGCTTCAGCTCTGCTTCTAAATAGCCCCAGTGTTTTTTGGTAAATCACTTCCTTCTCTGAGCTTTAGTTTCCTCATCGCTCAAATGTGGCAGCTGAACTGAATTAAGATTGTTGAAACTGCGACATCAAGTGCTATTTATTCTTCAAGGACTGGGAGACGAGATGGCAATTTAGAACAATTTCATAAGAAATAAAAATTTAATGTGATGTGAATATTATTCATTAGAATTCAATGGGACACAGGGAGAGGAGACCAAGAGATAGCTCAAAATTATCAGCTTCAGGGAATTACTCCCTTCTAAGACCTAGGGGCTGCACTCGGTGGGGAGAGACACTTCGCCAGAGGCTCAGAGCGTTTTGGATGAAAAATGGCCACAAGAGGAAGGGTAGACATTATACTGGGCCAAGAAGATTTCCATTCACTCCTTGTGTGATATGAGTTTTCTTTCAAAACCCACAAAAATCTTTATATTTTTACTGGATTATACTTTTTTAATCAATTCTAGAAAGAAGTAATATTTGGCAACCGGGTAGCAATAGAAATGGAAAAGTCCCCCGGAAATAGGAAACTCTGAGGGAGTAAATCCAGAAATACCCCAAAACTATGAAATTGGGGTGTATAGAGCACCCCTTCTTTAAACTCCATCTTAGAAAAATACTGCGTTTTCTATTTAATATGGGACTTTGCCAACAAAGATATTTTGCTTAACAAACACACTCTTCCACTATAGGTTCTCACCAGAGGACTCCAGGACTTTGAAAAAAAAAAAAAAAGGCAGACCCTCAGCCTCTCCAAACAGCCACCTTAATTAACCCAGTCTTGCAGTCATGCAGGATAAGCACTTGGCATCCATCTCTAAAGGCTCTGCTACATCAAACAATGGACCAGACCAGGAGTCCTTTTGTCTTCGCTCACACTGGGACTTGCTCATGTACCCTTTCTCCTAGCTCTTTCTCCTCTTGATGTTATGCGCTACCTTGTCTGTTGTGGAATGTTTCACCTATAATATTTATGTATTGGTTAAATATACTATTATGTATGGTATGCAGTATAGACTGACTTGTCGAATGGATTCAGTCTGTGTGCCTGTGGCTCTGACTACGTAGTGAATGGGAAGCGCTAAGGAGAACTGTCTCCTTGGGAACTCCATGTAGCTCATGGCTTTTGTGATTAGAAATTCTCTGAAGAACTCAGAGAATTATTATGAGTTCTTCTTCAATAGAAGTCCGACATGTGGAAAGACAAACACATGTGTGAACCAGGACACCTCTAACCTTGCACTGCTGATGACATGGGGCTTTGAGAAAAAATTGCCTAAACTACGGAGGTCATAGATGCCACCAAGTGAGGTATGGGTTAAATCAAGCAGAGTAAGATGATAGGTGAGTAGAATGCTTTGGAAATTGATTATTTGATTAACTCTGAGTTAATCTGGAACACTTGTCAGTCTATTCAGTTGTGTGCATGTGATTTTTTTTAAGTACATAGGCAAATTTTCTTTCCTAAATAGGCACAGTCTCCAGAACATTACTGAATCTTCCTTTGATTATTTTATATTTTGCAATATCTCTGAGTCATTATATTAAACATCATTACCTCTGCATACGGATTGTAAATATGGGATGTGAACACTGGATTGAATCTGTATCAGACTCAAGCATCCCTGGAAGGTGATTTTTGGAGGGACATAGATCTTGAGTGTCAACTGGTTTCTACTCTTTGTCTCTTTCTCATGAAATATGAGTATAGCAATAACAACAACAAAAATTAAGTTAATTGACAATTCTGGTTAGTTTGGGTTCATAAATTTATCAAATTCTTATGGTATTTTGCTTTAAATCAAAGTGAATGAAATTAAATCTACATCACCTAGTCTAATTCCCTTTAGTAAGACTGCATTCTTTCAAAAGCTATTAGAGGAACATTTTTTTTTGCCCACACATTTTCAAAGAACTTTCTGGAGCTTACAACACACAGGCCATTATTTAAACTATAAGTATTCAGAAGCAGAAATTCTACACACTATTGAACTTCACTGAGGGGACTGACATGGTGTTTTAAATTCTAATTCTATTGTAGAGCAACCCAGATTGAAAAGTTGAGGAAAAATCATATGTATTGTTTGTACTGGGAAACTGCATCATTAACGGAGTCTTTGATACATAACAACAAGTTCTGTTTAATATGTTTATGCTCCCTGCGTTTTTCCTAGTATTCTTCCATTAGACGATATGTACACAGAGCAGTGTTCCCAAACTCAGTGGCATTGACATTAATTTCTAATAATATTTAGAAACATTTGTAAAATTTCTAACATTACTAGAAATTAACAATGGGGCCATCCTCCAGTATACAATGTGCATGCTAAATCAGTGACCATTATTTGATGCACTGTCCCCCAAAGAAAAAATATATGGGTCTCAGAATTAAGGCCTGGAAGCCACAATGGCTCCTGTTACTATCACCCCCAGTAACCCACTTCGGGAATGCGTGCTTCCCATTTCCACAATTCTGGGCACCACAGGTGTAGAGAACTCTTCTACCAGCAGATAGAAAATACAGCTGCCATTTCAACATTGTGGGCACCTTGTGTCCAGGACCAACAACAAAAAAAAATGGATTAGGGATAATTGTCATCCTGGAAAATGTACATGGCCTAGTCATCAGGAGGAAAGCTGCTATTACACATTAGAGAAGTGAGCAATCAGCTTAACATCAAGGTGGTTGGCATACCATCATCTACTTTTAAACATAATCCCATAATTGCCATCACCATAGCCTAAGAAAAGTAAACATGAACTTGGTCCCCACAGGAAGGAAGGTGTGGGCTACCCACAAAGTTAGCAACCTTCTACCATTGTAAGAACTCAGGTAAAGGGCTCTAGAATGAATCAGAGTTTAGCCTAGAGCTCTGCCTCCCCAGTAGCCACTGGGATTGGAATTTGTCCTTCTAACATTTTTCCCTTATAACCTTACAAGTTTCTCCAAAGAAAAACTCCCACGAGAGTCCTAAAGGAGCCACCCTGAGAATTTATATGAGACAAATGGCCACAGAAATATGGAGGAATTGTCATGAATACTGCAGTGCCCAGATCTCTCTTCCCTATTCCCTTCAAGACTCAAGGTCCTACACACAGAGTTGGGTATGACCTCACTGAAAGAGATCACCTCTTCTCCAGTGAATCCCTACCCACGTACTGGGAATAAACAACCAGCTCCTCTCCCCAAAGAGGAACAATTCTGGGAGGCTACCCAAGCTTCAAGGCTCCCTCCAGAGTCAGCTGAGTTCCTGTTGTAATGCATCACAGCCCCAATTCTTCCTTTGCCCAACTCTAATTCTTTACTTTTCCCCACAACCCAAGTGCTGAGCCCAAGTCCACTCTGTAAGAAACATCCTTCACACTCATTTCCATCTGAGTCTGTTTTCTGCGGTAGACAATCTACAACAAATTTAAGTATCTCTGGCATACTAACAGCAAAGTTAATAGTGCTATGTTACTTGGGTCATAATTTTTTTCTAGTGTTTTGCAGTAGCTTTTCTCTTAGTATCTTCTAAAAGCAAAGAAAATTCTTGAATCAAATGTGTTTATACCCTAACAAGAGCTGTAATATACAAAATTATTATTATTATTACTATTTTTGAAGAATAAAAGAGAGAAAGAGAAAGAGAGAGGGAAATTTTTTTTTTAAGAGAAAGAAAGAAGTAGAATAAAGGAGGAAAAAGAAATAAAGAGGGAGAGAGAATGAGAATCTTGCTCTATTGCTCAGGATTTCATTTAAATCTATGAGATGCTTATGCAATTACTAAAGTGATTTATTTCCTATTATGTGATCACTTTTAGAATAGGTATGATATAATATTGAAAAAAAATATGTTTTGTGGATATGGGGTGGTAGATTCTGTAAATATTTATTAAATTTGCTTGTTCCAGGTCTGAGTTCAAATCAGTTTTTTTTTCTCTCTCTCCATTAGGTTGGTAGATCTACCTCCATCCCTTTATGTTAAGTCTTTGTGTGTCCTTGCCTATAAGAAAGGTCTGAATACAGCGTACTGATGGGTTTTAACATTTTATTCAGTTTGTCTAACTGTATGTTTTGATTGGGGCATTTAATCCCTTTAAGTTTAGGCTTGATATTGATATATGTGTGAATTTAATACTGTTATTTAAGGCAAACTAGCTGTTTTCCTGTTAGTTGATGTAAATTCTTCATTGTTGTAATATTTTTTACTTTTTGATAAGTTTTTAGGATAACTGATGCTGGTTGTTTGTTCCTGTATATAGTGCTTCTTTCAGAAGTTGTTGCAAAACAGGCCTGGTGGTACTGAAGTCTCTGAGTTCTTGCTTGTTTGCAAAAAATTTTATTTTTCCTTGGCTTGTAAAACTTAGTTTGGCTGGATATATGATTCTAGGTTGAAAGTTTTTTTCCTTAAGAATGTTAAATATTAACCCCAACTCTCTTCTGGCTTATAGAGTTTCTACTGAGAGATCTGTTATGAGTCTGATCGGCTTCCCTTTATGGGTAACCTGGCCCCTCTCTCTGGCTGCCCTTAGTATTTTCTCCCTTATTTCAATCTGAGTAAATCTGACAATTATGTGTCTTGGGGTTGGTCTTCTTGAGGAATATCTCTGTGAGGTTCTCTGTATTGCCTGGAGTTGAGTATTGTCATGCCTTGCTAGTTTAGGAAAATTTTCCTGGATAATATCCTGAAAAATATTTTCCAACTTGGATTCATTCTCTTCGTCACTTTCAGGGACACCTATTAAGCATAAATTAGGTCTTTTAACATAGTCCCATATTTCTTGGAGATTTTGTTCATTCCTTTTTACGCTTTTTTCTCTGATCTTCTTGTTTCATTTCATTAAGTTGGTCTTCGACCTCTAATATCCTTTTTCTACTTGATCAATTCAACTGTTAAAACTTGTGCATACTTCACGGATTTCTCGTATTGTGTTTTTCAGCTCCATTAATTCATTTATGTTCCTCTCTAAATTGTCCATTCTTGTTAGCATTTCGTCAAACCTTTTTTCAAAGTTATTAGTTTCTTTGCATTGCTTTAGAACACATTCTTTTAGCTCACAGAAGTTTCTTATTATCCACCTTCTGAAGCCTAATTCTGATGATTCTTCACACTCATTTTCCATCAAGCCTTGTTCTGTTACTGATGAGGAACTAGCGTCCTCTGTAGGAGAGACTTTCTGATTTTGAGTGTTCTCAGTTTTTTTACGGTGGCTTCTTGGCATTTTTATGGTTTTATCCATCTGTCATCTTTGTAACTATCAACTTTCAAATTAGGTCTCTGAGTGGACGTCCAGCTTGTTAATTCCCAGCTCTGGAATCTTTGTAATTTTCACTGTGGTGACTCATAATGCTGACCAAAACAGCAGCATTGAAATCCATGGTGCTTTTCTGCCCGGGCGTCTCCAGTCTGCTTCAGTTCCTTTTTCAATCAGTTGGATGGACTGCTCTGCCTTCACAGAGCTCCAAACATCATCCAAAAGGAGACTCTGTCCCATTTACTCCGCACCAAGAGCCACCAAGCCGAGGCACCAGCAAAAAAGCCTTGCCAGCTGAAAGGGTCACGCTGGTGACCCATGGGGCTCATCTGCTGGGAGTGTCCTGGTCCGTGGGCAGCAAAAATTTATTGGTAAGTGTAGTGTCCACTGGCTCTCTGTGCTTTTACTGGGAGCTGCAATCCTGAGCTGCCAGTGATTGGCCATCTTGGATCTCTCTCACAAAATTATTTTTGAATATATAAGACATCTTTGATTCCTCCAATATAAATACATGTTTAACATGGCCAAACAATGTTAAAACAAACAGAAAAAAAGAAAATTTGATTATGGAATAAAACATTTCGGTATTTGAAGCAAAGAAATGGTGAAAATGTTAATTGTACTTAATTGGGATATAACCTGAGATTGATTCAATATATCAGAAATCAAGTGACTTCTACACTATGAGCAGATTGTAATACCATTTACTAGCCTTTCTTTCTTGTTTTCTTCTCCCTTTATTTGCTCATCTCTTCATCTCCGGAATCCATTTTTAAGCCTGAAATCCCAGTAGCTGTACTTTTCTACCCACCATTGTTTGTCTCTGAAACCTGTCTACCACCCTAGATGTGCCTGCCTCTACTATTATTAGCTGTCTTCTGACTCGAGGCAGCTGCTGCCTAGTCCTGCAGTATCTAGCAGTGTCCAGTATCTGCCTTAAACTCCTTGGCCTGGGTAAATTTTATTTCTTCTTAATGGAGAATGCAATGGAGTCACAGCTTACTCCTGTGTTAGGTTCTAACATTAGTCTATTTGGTGAAGAAGAAAAATATAGATCACTGATAATACTCTTGCAAATCTTATCAGATCAGGAAAAAAATATGTATCTCAAAAATGCCTAATTGCTGGTTTTTTCCCCCAGCATTTGAGTGAATCACTATGAAGTGTTTGGCTTTCATTTAAGGTAATACATTATTCAAATCAGTGCTGTGTTTAAACACAAAAGATCCACTTAGCTTAGCAAGATGCTGACACACTAAAAGGCATGAGAAAAAGGCCATTCCTGTTCATTGAAGGAACTCACTGGAAGACTCCCCTGCATGATTTAAAGGATTATTTTCCTTGATCTTTTCTTTTTGTTGGTCATTATACATAATTCTTTGTAGTTTTTTTTTACAATATTTGTGTATTTTTATGGCATACCTGTGAAACTTTGATACATTCATGAAATATGTAATGATCAAATCAGGTTATTGATCAGGTATGTGGGATATTTATCACCTCAAATGTTTATCATTTATTTGTGTTGGTAACATTTCAAATCTTCTAGCTATTTTGAAATACATATTGTTAATTATAATTACCCTACTGTGCTATCGAACACAGGTATTTATTTCTCCTAACTAATGTTTGCCACCATTAACTAACCTGTCTTTATCCCCTCCCCCACACACAAACCCATCCCAGTCTCTAGTAACTATCATTCTACACTCTACTTTCATGAGGTCAGCATTTTTAGCTCCAACATATGAGTGAGAACATGTGGTACTTGTCAGGGTCTGCCTTATTTCTTTTACTTTAATGACCTCCAGTTTTATCCATCTTGCTGCAAATGAAAGGATTTTTATTCTCTCTAATGGCTGAATGGAATAGCCTTGTGCATATGTACCACATTTTCTTTACCATTCATCTGTTGATGGACACGCAGGTTGGCTCGATATTCTAGCTATTGTGAACAGTGCTGCAAAAAATTGGGGGTTGCAGGTCTCCCTTTGATATACCAATTCCCTTTTCTTTGGATAAATACTCAAGAGTGTGATTTCTGGATGATATGGTGGTTGCATTTTCAGTTCTCTGAGAAATCTTTATACTGTTTACCTTCATAGCTGTACTAAATTACCCTCCCATCAATAGTATGTAAGAGTTCCCTTTTCTCTGTATCCTTGCAAGCATTTATTGTCTGTTTAGTAATAGCTCTCCTAACTGGGAAAGATGATTCGTGATGCTGAGCATTTTTTTCATAGATCTGTTGGCCATTTATACTTTAATTCTCATGAATTAAAAGCACACATACAATATAACCCAGTCAGTTAGGCATGGATATGATAATTATGAGATTGACTAACCCTGGGAAGTGGCAGGACCTGACCTATGCAAATGTCATGTCTTCCTGAAACCTTCTTCCAGAACTACTTTCATGTAACTACATCTGTTTCCACTCTTTCATACTCTTTCTGTTTACATATTTCCCTCCACTTTCATGTTCCTAAGCACTCCATTTTAATCTCAGTGCATGACTTATTTTCAGCTTTGCTGAAAATGTGAGCATTGACCCCAAAAGGGACTTCCAATCTGTTTAGCTACTAGATGATGATATAGAATAGACAAATAAATGTAATATTGAATTCATATAACTGTATTGCCTTTTACAAATCAGATCAACCATGGCAACGAACTCTCACCATGCACTAATACAATCACAATTTCAATAACTTATAATCTGAGAAAAGGAACTGGCAAACCACACTTTAATTATACAGGTTCATCATGACACATTTCTTATGTGACATTTTAAAATTTGTTCACACAATAATTAATCCAGACAAGAAGGTTATAATAAATTATAACTTGATACATTATACCAGCATACTTTTCTGTCAGCATATTTCTTCCTATCCTACTGGACATTTGTAAGACTATCCCTGGGGTCAGATATATTCATACTCCTTTATTTACCAAGCTGTACAAGTATTTTTAAATATATTACTTTAATATGTTACCAATGAGAGAACAAGTTAGTCAGTAAACAAATGAGTAGCTGAAAATATTACTGCGTATTCATGGATTTCATATTTGCTTCCAGGTTGCAATACATGGAAAGGTAGAGAGTAACTTAGAAATTAAAACCGGAGAAAGATCCAAGATGGCCACTTAGCAGCAGCTCAGGATTGTAGCTCCCAGTGAAAGCACAGAGAGCAAGTGGACGTCACAATTTCAGATGAATTTTTGTTGCCCACAAACTGGGAGATTCCTGGTAGAGGAGCCACATGGGTCGTCAACCTGACTCTTTTGGCTGGTGCAGCTGTTTTGATGGTGCCTCGGCACAGCACTTCTCAGTGCGGAGTGTATGGGACTGGGTGCCTGTTTAGTCAGGCTCGGCTGGTCCCATTCCCACAAAGAGAATAGCAGTTGAAAGTGCTGAGGACTGAGAGTTTCACAGCAAGCACAGCTGAACTCAGGAAGACCTAGCTCTGTGGGGAAGGGGCACCCCCCGAAGGAAAACTAAGAAACAGAAAAAACTTCATCACCAACAAGCCAGACATCCACTTAGAGACCCAATCTGGAAGTCAGCAATTACAAAGATGACAGGTGGATAAATCCACAAAAATGGGAAGAAACCAGTGCAAAAAGGCTGAGAACACCCGAAATCAGAATGTCTCTCCTCCTACAGGGGATCGCAGCTCCTCATTAGCAAGGGAACAAGACCTGACAGATAATGAGTGTGCTGAGCTGTCAGAATCAGGCTTCAGAAGGTGGATAATAAGAAACTTCTGTGAGCTAAAAGAACATGTTCTAATCCAATGCAAAGAAACTAAGAACCCTGAAAGAAGATTTAACAAAATGCTAATGAGAATGGACAACTTAGAGAGGAATATAAGTGAATTGATGGAGCTGAAAAACACAACACGAGAACTTCACGAACCATACACACGTTTCAACAGCCGAATTGACCAAGCAGAAGAAAGGATATCAGAGGTCGAAGATCAACTCAATGAAATAAAACAAGAAGGCAAGATTAGAGAAAAAAGGGTAAAAAGGAATAAACAAAGTCTCCAAGTAATATGGAACTATGTGAAAAGACCTAATCTACATTTGATAGGTGTACCTGAATGTGACGAAGAGAATGAATCTAAGCTGGAAAATACTCTTCAGGATATTATACAGGAAAACTTCCCCAACCTAGCAAGGCAGGCCAATATTCAAGTCCAGGAAATACAGAGAACACCACAAAGATATTCCTCAAGAAGAGCAACCCCAAGGCACATAATCGTCAGATTCACCAGGGTTGAAATGAAGGAGAAAATGCTAAGGGCAGCCAGAGAGAAGGGTCAGGTTACCCACAAAGGGAAGCCCATCAGAC
>PVKP010037134.1:0-21872 GCA_004027715.1 Plecturocebus donacophilus | reverse complement strand
GGAAAAGACCGTACATCTTCAATGAAGCAAGTAAAAGAAGACCTTAGTTAATAAAAGCCTTTACCATGTACACGGATGGGAAGGCTTAATATTGTAAAGATAGTACTCCCAAATCAGTGTATAATCAAGATCTAAATAGAATTCTTCATATGCTCATTATAAATTACATATTTTTACTTAACAAACAACATACAAATGTATGTATATATTACACTATAGGTAGGGTTATATGTAGAGCTTATTATGTGTTCTAAGCACTTTACAAATATTAACTCATTTAATCCTTAAAACAGCCCTATGAAGTAAGTACTATTATTATCCTTATTTTACTAATGAGATAAAGGAAACTCAGAGAGGTTAAGTAATTTGTCCAAGGTCATGCAGCTAGGAAGCAATGAAGTTGGGATTCAGACACAGACAGTGTGGCTTCAGAATCCATCCTCTTAACTAGTGCATCATATGGAGCCCATAATACAGTGTTTTCATATATGGAAATTTGGTGTATGACAAAGGTGGCAACAAATCAGCAGGAACAGAATGGGCTACCAAATAACTAGGGTTAAGTAAACTGACTGTTTGAAAGGATAAAATTAGATCTGCATCTCACATCACACACAAATTTTAGATGGACTAAAGATGTAAGGGTAAAAAAATATTTATTTTTTTATTTTATATATTTTTTTAATTGTGTTTTAGGTTTTGGGGTACATGTGAAGAACATGCAGGATTGCTGCACAGGTACATACATGGCATGTGGTTTGCTGCCTTCCTCCCCATCACCTATATCTAGCATTTCTCCTCATGTTATCCCTCCCCAACTCCCCACCTGAAAATTTTCAACTTTCAGAAGAAATATGGAAAAATACCTTCATGACATTAGGGAAAGATACCTTAAATAGAACCCAAAAAGCACAAACCATAAAAATGTTAATAAATTTGAACATGTTAAGGCAAAAAAAAAAAAGCCCTCTGTGTGATAAACTGTAAACATTTTATAAAACAAGCCACTGGCTAGGAGAAAACATCTGCCATTGATATAAAAATAAGTGATTAGTTTTCAAAGTGTGAAAAGATTTCTTATGAATCAACACAGAGAAAAAAAACAGCTCCATGGAAAAAGTAAGCAAATAGTATAAATAGGTAATTGAAAGAGGAAGAGAAGCAGCACAGCAGATTAAAGGGTCCTAAGGGATTGTAATTTTAAGTAGGGTAGTCAGGTTCAGCCTCACTGAAAGGGTGACATCTGAGCAAACATGTAAGGAGAGGAGAAAGTAAACCATGAAGATACACAGGAGCCAGGTGCCCAGAGCAAGTCTCTGAGGCAGGAATGTGCTGGAGCATTAGCAGAACAGTAGGAAGTCTGGTGTGGCCTGAGTATAAAGGCATATATATGTATATATACAATTAAACACCATGTGATGTATGTTTAAATTTGTATACTTAAATCACATGACTATACCATACTCTACATGTCTCTTTCACTTCTATCTTAACAATAAAACTTAAATATTGTTGTTTCTTAGGAGATACAGGTCTAACACATTCTTTTTTATGCCTGCGTAGCATTCCTTTGTAATGACTTAACTATACTTGATTTGCCAGTCATGTGGTAAAAGACATTTAAGTTGTTTCCTTTCTGTTGTTTCTTGTAAGGAGAGGGATGTTTGGGTTTTTTGTTTTGTTTTGTGTTTTGCTTTTACTGACAATGTGGAAGCAAACATTCTTGTAAATACATATTTACACAATTTGCAAGTACATCTGAAAGTTAAATTCTTAGACATGGAAATGCTGGGTTAATTGTCAAATTTCCCTCTAAAGAGCTTGCGTTGATTTGCAATCTCACTACTAGCTCTGAAAATATATATTTTCCAACTATAAAATTTAAAAGTATATTTAAAATTTTTTATTTGATAGACAAAACATGGTATCTTGGTGTCATTTCAATGTATATTTTCATAATTTTAAGGTTGCACCAAGTGTCAAAAATAAATTTCCTCCTGTTTACTGTTACTTTTATGATTTCATATTTTATGTTTAAAACTGTGATCCAAGTAATTCATTTTGATGTAATAAATGAGGTAGTGATCAAGGTTTATTTTGTTCCAAATGGCTACCAGTTGCCACAACATCATTTGCTGATTAATCTATCATTATTCCATTGAATGATAATGCCACATTTCATAAACTGAATTCGCATATGAGCCTGGATCTGTTTCTGATCTCTCTTTTCCAATGATCTGTTTATTCTTGTGCCAGCACCAGATTGTTTTAATTACTATAAGTTTATTATATGTCTATTATTTGGTATAGTGTCCCCCTCATATTCTTTTTTTTACAGATTTATTCTGGTTATCCTCAAATATTTATGCTTTCATCTGAGTTTCTGAATACTTTTATCTAAAAGAAAAATCATTTTGCTTTTTTATTTTTTATTGAAATTATAGAATAATTCAGAAAGATTAACATTGTTATTCTATCTAGTCCTCCTAAGCAAGAATATAGTAGATCTTTCCGTCAACTCTCTTGCATCTCTTAACAAAGCTGAAAATTTTTCTTCATATAAAGATGAAACATTATTCAACATTTTTCTTCAGTATTTTAAATGTCTTGATGATATTTAAATAACATATTTTTCCATCTGTGTTTAGAGCTTGCTTGTCCCCGGAAAGCTATTTTTTTTTCTATTTAATACCGCAACTAGGCATTTTCCTGAATTCTCTCTTTTCTATAAAGTATTTTTCAGTTGATTCTCCTGGGTTTTCCAGGTTAAAAGGCATATCACATGCTAAAAATAATTATTTTATCTCCTCCTTTCAAATACTATACTACTTACTCCTTCTCTTGCTAAATTGCATTTGCCTGAATTTTCAGAACAATGCTATATAGAAATGTTGATGGGGGCATTTCTACTCTAATGGAAATATGCTTCTAGTGAAATTAACTATAACACTCTCAATATAAAATGAACCATAATTCTGTATATATAAAATTACAATAAGAATGTTTCTATTAATTTTGGTATAATAAGACATTAAAAATCAGGAATGTATGTTATGTTTTGTTAAAAAAAATCCTTTGATCTTAAATTTTCTCTTTTTCTCTATTAATGTAGATAATTCTATTAAAATGTTTCCTAGTGGCAAATTATCCTTGTATTGTGGTATAGTCTACATTTATTGTGCTATTGGATTGTTATTTGTAAGTAGGCAAGTAATATTTTATTTGTGATTTTTGTAATGATATTCTGGGTAGATTGACAGGTAGTTTTCTACTTTAGTGGCATCTGGATCAAGTTCTTCTGTCAAAATTATGCTCATTTTGCAGACAGAATTTAGAAGAATTATTTCTTTCATTATGGTCTGGGACAGTTTGTGTAGTATTAGAATTTTATTTGTCTTGATTATTCTATTGGATTCACCTCTGAAACAATTTCAGTCATACATTTTCTTTGAGGTAGATTTTGGAAATTTATATTTTTGTAGAAAAATCATCATTTGCTTAGTGTCAAAATATATGTTATATGTCCAGTTAGTTCATTATTTAAGGATACTTCCCCACCCTCATTTCTGATTTTGTGCTGGCTCTTGTTTACCTGACTGTTACCTACCTTTATCTATTTGACAGCCCTTTTTAAGAGATTGGCTTGTATATGTAATTTTAATTAGAGCAAAGGCTAAGTTGATAGAAGAAAAAGACCTCATAGTACAGTGGTGTAAACCAGGTAGAAGTTTTGTTCTTCACACAACAGTCCAGCTAGTCCAGGTTAGGTGCCCTGTTTCTCAAAGCCCTCCAAGATTCCGTTTCTTCTCCAGAAACCTCATCCACTCCAAGGGTATTTTCTTCACCTGTATAGCCAAAGTGGGATAATCACCAGGTCTGCATTCCAGAACGGAAAAGAGAAAAGAAAACCCAAAGCCATACATTTTCTTTAAAGTAAGTGACATTGAATGAGCACTCAATTAGTGAGAACTTAATTCAGTGGCCCACAGAGCCACAGGAAAGACTGGAAATTGTGAGCTCTTAAGACTGCCATGTATCCTATTGCTATGAAAGAAGGGGAAATTAGATTTAGGAGGGACTTACAATCTGCAACATTGTAAGCATATGTACAAATTTTTATTATTTATTGTATTATTTCTGCTTTATTTTTAAATTAACCACATCAGTCTGCTTTGTTTTTATTTTTGTTTTTACTGTTATTCTTTTGCTAACTTTTGGAGTTGATTTCTTCATGTAGCATTAGGATTGTTTAAAATATGCTCCTTCTGGCATAATGGTAGAATTGCTTCTCTACATAACTCAATATGGAAATATGATTTGCCTTACACAATGAGATATGAGTAGAATTGATAGGTCTCACCCTTCACTGGAGATGGAGTAAGAGTCAGTGCACACTTCTGCCTGTCCTTATCCCTTTCCTCTGGTGGCCATGCAAGCCTCCATCAACCTGAATGACTATGAATAGAAAGAAGAAAAACTTTCATTGTCTTCAGTCCTTCAGATGTTTTACCATTATCTATTATAGCAAAATAACTTATGTCCTGATGGATATAAATGCTATATACACTTATTTTCATTTTGTTCTTATCAGTAAATATGAGTGTTAAATACACTACTGTATGGTGAATTGTTGCAAGTGTTCCAAATATTCTTGAAAAGATGCATATTCTTTGCTTTTTAGTATAGAGTTGACTTTGTTAGCTATATATTTGCTATTTAGATAATAATTGTATTAGTTTTTAACTTATTTACTTTAATTTCTATTTGCTTTTATATGTTTTAATCTTTTTATTTTAAAATAATTTTAAATCCATGAAAGTTGAAAAAATAATGCAAAGAGCTCTTATATACCCTTCAACCAGATTTCCCAATTGACAACATTTCCCCTAGAGAATAAGTTTTAAACATAAAGAAGAAATACTTCTCAATTTTTAGGGTATATTTTCTGAAATCTTTCTCAGAAAGCCAGACTATAACCATCAAAATCAAGAAATTAATATCAATCCAATATTATCTAATCCACAGATCCCATTCAGATTTGCTAATATTATAATGTTCTTTACAGGTCTAGAATGCAATCCAGGATACCTAGTGAATCCAGTTGTCTTGTCTCTTTGGCCTGGAATATTTGCTTACACTTTACTTGACTGTATGAAGTTGATGTTTTTGAAAAGCACAGACAAGTTCCTTTGAGTTTTCCTGATATTACTTCATGATATAAGCATTTTTGTCAGAATCACCACAGAAGTATGTACAAAAGACAATGCTGTATTCTTTTCAGGACATTGTATCAGGAAGCACGTGATGCCAAGTTGCCCCATTATTGATGATGTTAACTTGTATCATTTGATATGTAACAGGTTAATTAACAAATTATTAATAAGTATGGAGAGATACTTTAAGACTATGCAAATATTCTGTTTTTTTTTCATATTTTCTATTTGCCAGTTTTTGAATCCATTGATGGTTCTTGACTGAAAATATTATAACTATGATGGCTGCCAAATTTTAAATTTCATCATTTCTTCTACATTTACTAGTGGTTATTTGAATATAAGGGGAGCTTTTCTTTTCTCTTCATTAATTAGTAAACTAAATAATTACTATTATAAATTCATGGAGTGTTAGTTTATACAATAAGATTATAATCCAATAATTCAATGTATAATTCAGTAATTCAATGTATATTGAATTATCATTGAATAATACTAAATCCTATAAACTAATGGATAAGAATTCATTATTATAATATTTATTTTAATGTACAAATGATCCAAGACTTGGTGAGTGGGATGCTGTTCAATCCAGGTCCTATGTCCTTTTGACATATCTCCATTAATGTTTAGAGAGTTTCTTACTTTCTAGTTCAAGAAGATATTTCAAGTTCATTTTATATGTTCTCTGTCCCAGTCCTAAGGAGCCCTGGTTCCTACTAGTAGAGAATGGTATTTAGAAACAAATATATAGGCACCAGATGTGCTCATTGCTACCAGGACGTCATTGCTTCTAGGCTCTAGAGTTGACAGGAGAGAGAGAGAGAGAGAGAGAGAGAGAGAGAGAGAGAGTGTGTGTGTGTGTGTGTGTGTGTGTGTGTGTACATAATGCTGAATTTAATAGTGAAAACATCTTGACCCAGAGAGTTGTAGTTGTGGAAAGTTTTTAACTACAAATTAAATTTATTTAATAAAGGACTAAATTAGTCATTTTATCTTGATGAGTTTGGGTTATTTGTGGGTTTCAAGGAATTGTTGATTTCATCAAGGTTGTTGAATTTCTGCATGTACAGTTGCTCATAGTCTTCCCTTACTATCCTTTTAATAGCTATGGAGAGTCTATAGTGATATCCTATCTTTCATTCTTTTTTTTTTTTTCTGATACAGAATCTCGCTCTGTTCCTCAGGCTGCAGTGGCATGATCTCGGCTCACTGCAACCTCCACCTCCTGGGTTTAAGAGATTCTCCTGCCCCAGCCTCCTGAGTAGCTGAGATTACAGGCATGCACCACCATGCCCGGCTAACTTGCATTTTTAGTAGAGATGGAGTTTCACCATGGCCAGGCTGGTCTTGAACACCTGACCTCAAGTAATCCACGTACCTCAGCCTCCCAAAGTGCTGGGATTACAGGCGTGAGCCACAGCACCTATCTTTCATTCTTGATATTGGCAATTTCATCCTTTTTCTTTTTCATTGTCCATCTTGTAAGAGATTTATCAATTTTCTTGATAACTTCAAAGAATCAGCCTTTGGTTTCACTGATTTTTAAAAATTGTTTTTCTGTTTTTAATTGCATTGGTTTCCACTGTTATCTTTATCATTTCTTTTCTTCTGCTTTGTTTGGGTTTAATTTGCTCTTCTTTTTCAAGTTTTGTATGGTAGAAGCTTAGATGTTTTATATGAATTCTTTGTACTTATCTAATAAATGCCCTTAATGCTGAAAATTCCCCCTTTACACATTGCTTTAGCTGCATCCCATGAATTTTTGATATACTGTATTTCTGTATTTGCATAGAGTTCAAAACATTTTTAAAAATTTTCCTAAAAACTTCCTCTTTGACTAATGAATTGTCTAGAGGTGTATTATTTAATTTTCAAGTGTTTTATATATTTCTTACATTCTTTCTGTTTCTAATTTCTCATTTAATTCTGTTATGGTCTGAGAATATACCATGTATTATTTTAATTCTCTTAAATTTGTTAAGGTTTGTTTTCTAACCCAGGATATGGTCCATCTTGGTGAACATTTTATTTGCACTTGAAAGGAATGTGTATTCCATTGTTGTTGTGTGAAGTGTTCTAAAGGATTTATCTAGTTTTTTAGTGATTGCTTAAAGCAACACAAAATACATACTTAATGTTTTACAGTCTGCTTAGAATCAATATTTTACCACTTAAATTGGAAGGTATAATAAAGAAAAAAACCTGCAACTGTATAGATCCCTTTGACCTTTAGCCTATTTTGTTCTTATGTATTACATCTATATACATTGAAAACTCCATCAGACACTTATAATTTTCTTTAAACTATCAAATGTATTTAAATAACTCGAGGATAATAATAACTATTTTATTTACCCAGATATATACTACGTCTGTTGTTCTTCCTTAATTCCTGATGTCCTAAGTTTTCTTCTGATAACATTTTCTTTCAACCTTAAGAACTTTATTTAGTAATTCTTTTAGAGAAGGACTGCCAGCTTTGAATTCTCTTGGTTTTCCTTTATCTGAGAATGTCTATTTGATCTTCATTCTTAGAGGATTTTGGTTGTATATAGAATTCTGGGCTGTATATAGAATTCATGGCTTACTTGAGCAACTTTTGAAGCTGCTATAAAATCTTGTCAGATAATTTCAGTATCTGTACCAACTAATCATTAATAGTTGTTGATCTTTTCCCCATGCATGTTGAGTTTTGTCTTTTTATATGCCATATAATTTTGGATTATATCCTGGACATTTTGACTATTACAGTAGGAGATTCTTTATGTTGTTTAAGTCCTATGAAGAATGTCTGTGTAGAATTTTGTCTTAGCTGTCAACTGATCTGGTTAGGTTAAGGCAAGAACTTCTAACTTGCCCTTTATTGGGTCCAGTTCCAACGTTGGCTCCTATTTCAAAGGCATTGCAGTGGTATTTGCATTGGTCTTACATGCACTACACACAGTGTTCAGTCTAGAATATGAGTATAGGTCTGTTTTTCAGTTCTGTTCTTCATGCCTTTGGTATACTAGTTAGAATGGGATACACTATGTACAGTTCAGAGGCAAACACAGGTGTTTATTAGAAACTTTATGGATCAACTTCTCAATTTTCTCTCTATGATTCTCCTAGTAATTTATGGTTCCCTGGGGGACACTCCAGCTAAGCCCTCTCCCTACAAATTAAATACTTGAAGATCAGACCATATTTGGGGCCCAGAGAAAGAATAACAGAGAGAGAAAAATGAAATGGGATTGATCCCTTCTTCTTGGAACAGGAACTCCACTGAAAACTCCATTTCCTCACAGTTTCAATTCTTATGGGTTCCCATAGCTATTACTGTTGCTGCTGCCATAGAATTGACTGAAGGTTATCATGTAATAAAAGAGAAGAAAAAGAAAAATTGGAGGAAGGAAGCTCTACATGGTCTCTGAGCATTAAGGTTTTCTCTAATTTCTCAAATAAGAATTAGATTTTTTTCTGAAGCTTTCTGTAGTCACAGTGCTCATTTCTGGTTTTCTGCCTTCATTAAATTCAGGATGGGGGACAATAGAGAGGAAAAAAACCTGTCAAACACACCACCGCTTTAAAGATACTTTGAATTCAATCTTCCCCAATCTGCCTGCTGCTATTTACTTTTCAAAATCCTCAAATTTTCAAAATGCTCTATGAATATTGCTCAGGTTTTAAAGTTTCATATACTGTAAAAGAAAAGATGGAATGTTCTTTGGCCATCTTACCCAGAAAAAAACCTCCTGCTTTATTTCTTTATCTCTTCTGATTTTATCCATATCTTCACCCATTATATCGTATTTTACCATAAATTATTTGTCATTTTATGATAATTGTTTCAACGTATAGTTCATCTGTGGATCTGTTTCTATTAACCACTTTTTTCTCTTACTACACATCACATTTTCCTGTTTCGTTACATGCTTAGTAATTTTTCATTGCATACTGGAAATTGAGGACTTTAAATTATTGAGATTCTTGTTTCAGTTATCTTCCTCTGAAGAGTGTTGTGTTTTGTTCTAGCAGAGCAATTTAATTGTTAGTGGATCATTTTGATTTGTGTAGGCTTTGTTTTAGGCTTTATTAAAAGGAGTCTACTGCACTTTTCTGTCAATCTTAAGACATGCCCCATATTTCTATAATTAGGTCTCTGCTCCTAAGGTGTGAACTTTCTGGAGTTTCAATGGAAATAAGAAACAACAAGCCATTCTATCCTGACAGGAATTCAATAAATTCTGTCTTTCCAGTGGTGTTGGCTGCTGAAGTTCCTGCGCAGTTCTTCCAGTCATCCAATTGTCACTTTTGCTGCGCTCCTTGCTGGCTTGCCTTGCACATATGCATTTCAGGAGTCAGGCAAAGTTTAAGTAAAGTTTGCATGAAAATTTGGGAGTTTAATAATCTGTGGCTCTCACTTTTCTGAGATTTCCCATTTCAATTTCCGACCACCATTCTGAGCTCAAAATTTTGATTTTTGCAGCTCAATAAGACTTCTGCTTTCTTCATGAGTTCTATTCCTGACCCCTTTACCACATGAACTGAGAAGTGCTCTTGAGAGGAGAAGAACAGAATAAATGTAGATCTCAAGCATTTTGGTCTCCTTCTTTCAGGGGCTATATTTCTTCAAGTTTCTATTTACTTTTTGTCATTTTCCAATATCTTGAGATAGTGTTTTAAATATTTATAAAATTGTTTTCCCAGATTTCATAATCATCAGCATAAAAGTTCTGCTTAAGTTAAGCAGATAGTTCATGACTTTGCTTTTGAAGTACCTTTTTATTCTGAAGGCTTTTGTTTTGCTCATATGTTAAAGTATTTTTCCTGTTACATTATATTTATTCATGGAACATATATGTTTGGTCTTGTTTATTTGTATAATTTCATACTGTGATTTCTGCTTTCAACAATCCCTCTGTTTCATTTTTTTTAATTGTAGTTATTGTGTGGCCTTTGTGTGACGGTGTCTATATTTATTTGTTATAATATATGCAGACAAATAATGCAGCTTTATTTATTGTCCATAGCTGATTTCATTGTGCTCTCATTCTCTCTTTCCCAGTGATAATTAGGCAAACTTTGTCAATTAAATGTAATTTGGTCTCTTTCAGGTAATTAATCAGATTATTCCAGATTTAAGCTCAGCCAATTGGGAAATTCTTCTGCCTCTTTCTTTCCCCTCTCTTTTCCCCAGGAATGGGTCCTGTGGCTATGTGATGAAGGAGAGTGTGGAAAATATCTTCCTCTTCTGCCATCCTTTGATCCTCAGTGTATCATGTTGCCAGAGTATTCTTGGCTAGTGTTCCTGTGGTCTTTTCTCCTGGCATAGTAAAGACCAGTGCTGCTCATTTGTTGACTTAGCCATCGGGTCAGCTCTTTCCTGAAAATCTTGCTCTCAAGGCCCATTTTAATTCTAAATATATCTTATCTTTAAATACTTCAATCATTTGGCTCTTGTAATGTATTAGTCAGGATAGGTTAAGTATACACAGTAACAAACATCCCCCAAAATCCCAGTGGCTTAAAACAACAAAGGGTTTTGCTTACTTACATGTCATTGTAGATTGGCAGGGACTCAGGCTTATGTAGCAGCCACATTATAAATATTGCTATTCACCATGCCAGATGTAAAAGCAGATATAGCAAAGCACACACTGATTCTTAATGCTTCAGTTCATGTCTTGCTCAGCAAGGCAAACAGCATGGCCACAGATAATTTCAAGTGGATAAAGAAATACAATCCATTGATATTCCCGGAGGGAGCATCCCTAATGACTTTTATACACAGATTACTCTAAGATAGATCTTGCATTTATAGCCTTGGTTAATATAAGAACCCATCCTCATATTTGTTTCCATTCTGAAGTTTCTTTATCTACTCACTACTTGCTTCCAGGTTCTAAAGAGGATAAACATACTTCCACAATTCTGTTCTATTCCAACCCTTACCCAAACTCAAATCACTGGATTGTACATATATCCACATTTCTAGGTCTCATTATTTTCTCAGGTAAGACCCTTATTTTATAACTGAATGTGAGTTGTGTTCACATAGTAAGCAGAGAAGCTCTTTAAAGTTCTTTTAAATCTTTTAAATAGTTATTTAGGGTCTTCCAAGTTTTACTGATCCTCGGACAAGTTTAAAGCATGACCTAGGCAATAATCTTGCTCTTGCTGTGATAGTTTTAAAAAACATAAATTTACTTCAAACTAAAAAGATAACTAAATTAGAATTCTGAATTCAGAATTCTTGAAAATAACTTTATAGAGGAATGTGAATGGGATGGTAAATTGTATTCCAAGTGTGAGGTCTTGTCTGAAGGAGATCATGTATGGGACCAGTTCATCAAGAAATGATTTGTCATATATGTAGCTGCCTCTGGGATAGATTTGCCAGTTCAGAACATTACAAAGAGATGTTTCAGTTAGATAAAGTCAGTCCCAGATTCAAAATCTATTTTCATCCTGATTTTATTTTTCATTTACATTTAACTTTGTTACATGCAGGCTCTCATGTTGCAAATACTCAGTAAACTTAAATATGATGCCTGTAAATCCCATTTCATCTTCTGCACAAAACCCCTAATTCAAATGCCATCTTCCCCTTCAATTCTAAGATAAGTCCACTGTGTAGGTTCTGTGTGCTAACTTTATAAAGGGATGTAAATAGGCCAATAAAGCTGTCTACACATCTCTTAACTTGAGGCTAGTTCAGGAGCATAAATTAATCCTAACCTTGGGTGAACGGTATTTCAGCTGAAACTGAAGGAGCATCTTGTCAATGCATTTATGTATCGAAGCATTCTCAGCTATTAAAATAGTCAGCACTTGGCACTAATGGGAAAAAAGCAGCATGCCAACCTGGGAAGCCTACTAAAGAATGTGGGTCTTTAGGATCCTGGAACTCCTTATGGCAGTGACAAAGATGTCAATATGTCCTTAATGTATTTACCTTGTGACCATTTGGGGTGTGGGGCTTGTTTGGAGGTAGAATGCTGCTGGGCACCTCTAGGCCTTTGCCAGTCACATGGATGGAAATCACAGTGATCATTCTGACCCATAGTGCAGTCAGAACACTTCTTTAAGAATAGTGCTAACAATGGAAAGACTATCTCAGGCTCCTGTTATTAATGGAAAGTAAACTCCTGTTATTAATGGAAAGTTTGTATTAAAACTCAGCTTTTAGAATATTGGCTTCTTTACATTGCAACATTTTGTAACAGATGAAGAAAGCTTTAGATGGAAGGAAAAAATGCCAATTTTAGGATTTCAATAAGCAATATAACATAGTAGTCATAAGCATAGGCTCTGGAACCAGACTTCTTGGGTTCAAATCACAGTTGTGCTCTATAACCTTAGGAAATTTACTTAACTCTCTGTGCCTCAGTTTTCTCATCCGTAAAATGAGTATAATAATTCTACCTATCTTATAAGATCGTTGTGAGGATTAAATAGGTTAACACATAGAAAACACTGCCTTACAGAGTGTTTAATACATGTTAGCCATTATTGTTATTATTACTATTATTGTTGCTATAACTTACTACATATGACATTCATTCTACATAAAGCTTGCATTCCAGGGACTAGCTATAAATAAATAGGTAAAATATAGAGTATGCCAGATCATAATAAGTGCTATGAAGCATAATGAAGCAAGGAAGAGGAATCAGGAGGGCTAAGGATGAAGATGTTAAAATCTCAAGGCAAGTAGTGAGTGACCACCTCACTGGACAGTGAGGTTTGAACAGAGACCTAAAAAATGGGAAGGTATAAGGCATAAATCTGTCAGCAGTACTGTGTCCCAGCCAGACAAAAGGAAGAAATCCAAAATGGGAGTGGGCTTGGAGTATTTGAGAAAAAACATGAAAACCAGTATTGCTGGTGTGATGTGAATACAATGATGATGGGGCTCAGGGGAAAGTGGCAGATCTTATATGGCGTCCCAAGACTCTGGCTTTTGTTCTGAGTAACTAGAATACTATTGTTTTTTTGTATAGGATTAGATTTGTATCAATAAAGGTTCAGATATATTGGGACAAACAGGTTTGTTTCTCAGTTATGAAGCTGTGATTTTACATATTTTATCTGTTGTGGTTTTTTGTTTTATTCTTTTAGGCAGGAGGGTAAATCAGGAACCTATTGCTCTCTCTTAGTTAGAAGCAGGTGTTCAGCGTTATGGTTTTACCTTTTCTAATATTTCATGTAAATGACATCATATTATTGTAGTCTTTTGTGTCTGACTTCTTTCATTCAGCCTAATGCTTTTGACATTCATCCATGTTGTTATATGTATCAGTAGCTTTTCCTTGTAGACCTCCACTGTGTAGATGCATCACAGTTTATTAATTCTGAATGACTAATAATTTAAAAGTTTTACTTAGCTATAATTGAAATTCAATACATTACACATAATTAAAATTATAAATTTTTTAGTTTTAACTTAATACCTGAAAAATCATCACAATCCAGATAATGAGCATTTCCATCACTTACAAAAGTTTTCTCATCTCTCTTTATACTCTCTCCATCCCACCCCTTTCCATTCCTATCCCCAGACAACCATTTATTAGCTTCCTGCATTTTCTAGAATTTCATATGATGTAATCATTGAGTGTATACTCTATGATTTTGTCTGGCTTCAAAAAATCAAAGTGAAAGCATATGTCCATTCAAATGCTTGTATGTAAATTTTCTTGGCTGCTTTGTCTGCAATAGCTAAAGAGTAGAAACAGCTCAAATGTCCATGCATAGTTGAATGGATAACAAATCGTGGTATATACATATAATGGAATACTACCCAGCAGTAAAAATGAGTGAACTATGAAAATACGTAAAATATGGAAATCTTAAAATAATTATGCCTAGTGAAAGAAGCCAGGACAAAATATAGCACACACTGTAAGATTCCATTTATATAAAATTATAGAAAATGTGAATGATAGCTATAGAAAGCAGGTTAATAGTTGCCTGAGGATAGGGAGTGAGGAGGAGGGATGGGAAGAAGTGATTACAAAAGGATATGAGGAATCTTTTTGGCAATGTACGTGATCACTCTCTTGATTGTGGCAATGATTTTATTGGGTATATAAGTATGTTAAAACCTACTAAACTGTGCATTTGAAATAGATGTGTTTTATTACAATTAAATAACCAAATATGGTAAATAAATTGTTAAAACAAAAAACTGATTAGAGAGTCATTACTCAAAAATTGATGAGTTTTTTTTACAGTTTAATTACAGTGACAAAATTAATGCCATAGAATCTTGCAAGAAAAAAGGATCATTAGGCCATCTGATATGGTTTGACTCTGTGCCCCCACCCAAA
Organism: Plecturocebus donacophilus; assembly: GCA_004027715.1. Taxonomy (NCBI): domain Eukaryota; kingdom Metazoa; phylum Chordata; class Mammalia; order Primates; family Pitheciidae; genus Plecturocebus; species Plecturocebus donacophilus. The sequence continues at coordinate 7,342 of PVKP010037134.1, read as the reverse complement.
TCTCATCTCAAATAGTAATCCCCACTTGTCAAGGGAAGGACCTGGTGGGAGGTGATTGGATCATAGCGGGGGTAGTTTTCCCCATGCTGTTCTCATGATAATAAATGAATTCTTATGAAATCTGGTGGTTTTATAAGGGCTCTTCTCCCTTGGCTTTCTCTTCTGTCTCCTGCCGCCATGTGAAAATCTTTGCTTCCCCTTCACCTTCCACCACGATTCTAAGTTTCCTGAGGCTTCCTGACCATGTGGAACTGTGAGTCAATTAAACCTCTTTCCTTTATAAATTACCGAGTCTCAGGTACTTCTTTATAGCAGTGTGAAAATGGACAAATACACCATCTTTGCATACATGGGCCTTGAAGCTCTGCATGATCAGCATGATGCTAGAATCACTGGCTGGCCGTATGCAGAAGATGGAAACTGGATCCCTTCCTTACACCATATACAAAAGTTAACTCACGGTGGATTAAAGACTTAAATATAAAATCCCAAACTACAAAAACCCTGGAAGACAACCTAGGCAATACCATTTAGGACATAGGCACAGACATGGATTTCATGATGAAAACACCAAAAGCAATTGCAACAAAAGCAAAAATTGACAAATGGGATCTGATTAAACTAAAGAGCTTCTGCACAGCAAACTATCAACAGATTAAACAGACAACCTACAGAATGAGAAAAATATTTGCAAACTATGCAGTTAACAAAGGTGTAATATACAGCATCTATAAGGAACTTGAACAAATTTACAAGAGAAAAACAAAAATGCCTGTGAAAAGTGGGCAAAGGACATGAACAGACGGTTTTTAAAAGAAGACATACATGTAGCCAACAATTACATGAAAAAAGTTTTTGTATTTTTTTATGTCACAGATGAGTTCATCTTGGACGCTGGGCTTAGTATTTGTTAATTAATTTATTTGCTTATATTCTCCTTGAAAACTATTCCATGCTCTTTCTTAAATAAAACTCATTATTTCTCCCTAGTAGATTAAGAGGTTTTTTTAAAGATTTTTATATTCCTTGCACCACTGTTATTCTTGAATTCTGGAAGTTTTGCTTTTAACTCTCTGACAGAGAGAATAATGTCTTCAAAGGAAAGCTGAGACTTCATAGGGAAGATTCCCTTGGATAACCAGATCTCTAGAAAATATACCACCCATTCCATTGAAATTCACCAGATATATACTGGGTACCCACTGTATGCCAGGCACTGTGCTAAGCCTTGGTGGCATTATGTTGTTGGGCTATAACCACAAGCTCTGGAGTCAGGCTATTGGGGTTCAGCTCTCAAGTCTACCAATAATAAACTGGAGTATTTGGTACAAGTTTACTAAGTCACTTTATCTTGTATTTCCTTTTCAGTAAAATGGGGATGATAACAAAACCTGATTTATAGGTAGTAATGAGGGCCAAAAGAGATGGAACAATGTCTGACATGTTTTATGTACAAGTTTGTTAATGAAAAAAAAAAGTTTCATTGTGTTTCTCTGTGTTTCGCTAATATTTAGTACCAATTATTTTTTAATCTGTACCACAAACCCTGCCATTGTTAGAAATACCTCACACAAATAGCCCATATATATATATATATATATGCAAATACATATATATACATACATATATATATATGTATTTGCATAAACATATATATATGTATGTATATACACATATATATACATATTTGCATATATGTTTATGCAAATACATATATATACATATATATGTATTTGCATAAACACTCACAAATTAGGCTATTGTTGTTAAGCATTTGAGACTTTTGTGTTGGACTCAAGGATCCCAGGTAATGGCAGCAGGCCTCCAAAAGGCGAGACCCTGTCCATAATGGATGTGCTCTGGGGCCCAGGGGAAGGGGGTGGGTGGGCTTTGCAGAATGTCAGCATGAGCTACAACTGCACAGAAACTATTCTGCATGGGTAAGACATCTCTGAGCAGTATTGACCTGGACCCTTATTAGTTTCCCATCTTTTCATTTGACATTCGATTAAAGGAATGGCAGGAAAAAACTAGAGGTTAGGGTTTATGTCAGTCCTTACTTCTCTATCATTACATTATACTAGCACCCTGGGACTAGGGCAATAGAAGGATAATTTTTACAAGACCAGTAAATAACCTTCAAGCAGATAAAGAATTATTACATAAGGGATGGTGTATCGTTAATTATTCTCTATCCCTATAGTGAATAGACATGAAAGAAGTTGGTTAATGTAAAAAACTTCCTGACAAGGGAGTTATTAAATGCTGTAACGTGTTATTAAGTCTAGTGGAAAACTATTTTACTAGAAACAACTTTTAAAAGCATAGCTACCTGCCTGTCTGGGGCTCAGTCAGTCCCGCTTGGTGGCAGTGGACAAAGAAATGTTCCTAGCAACCAATGGATGCAGTGAAATGGACAGTGGCACTGGTGTTTCCTGATCTCTCACTCTGTGCCAGAAGTTCTGGATGCTGAGGATGCAGAGCTAAACCAGCATAGGCCCTGCCATCAGTGAGCTCAAGGTGTGGGGCAAGTTTCCAGGAGATCTAGGGACACAGGAAGGTTGAAGACCATAGGGAACCAGAGATGACTGACCACATGTTTCTCCTATCAGACCTTAAGAACCTGATGTATGTGCTAAGGCTGAGAGCATAAGCAAGAGTCTACTCATTCAGAATGCCCAAATGGATGAAGCAGACTTTCCTGGTTCTTGGTGAATAGATGGCTATGAGGGTGACCCTTGGGTTGGTCAGTCCTGGTTTTTGGTCTGAGGACTTAAATAATAGCCATGGTCATGTCAAAGCAACTCTCTTTCTTATTCCCATCTTTCACAGTTATGAGAGTCTAAGATTTAATATTCCCCACTCCCACCCTCTCCTGTAAGAGCTTAATGAGCCTGGGAGAGGTGCATTAAAGAGAATTTGCTATGGATGATCTTCATGGCTCTAGGAATGAACAGCCTTGAAGACACCAGCCCCTCATCTTGCTGGAGCAGTGTAAGTTGTTGTTAGGAGCACAGACTTGGGAAACAAGCAGAAAAAGCCTATCATATTCTAACTGAGTGACTGGGCCTACTTATTTAACTCCTCCAAGCACCACCTTCTGAATATGCAAAAAAAAAAGAAGAAGAAGAAGAAGATAGTAGTGATAGCACTCATTACAGAAACTGGCAAATAACAAGGACTCATAAATTGCAATTATGTTTATATTATTATTGATGTTGTTCCTTTGCTTAGCCAATAGAGGCCCATGCCATCCTACCCGCTATCTGATTTGGCTGTGGTATCTACTGATTCAGTCTTTGTATAGAAGGGGTGTGACAAGTTGCCCTTAATTTGCTATGGGACACAGGATCCATTCTATCTATATCCTCTAAAAAAACAGGAAGGCCTGAGAGTGGTGGCTCATGCCTGTAATCTCAGCATTTGTGGAGTCTGAGGTAGGTGGATCATTTGAGCCCAGAAGTTTGAGACCTGGGCAATATAGCAAAACCTCATCTCTACAAAAAAAATAATAATAAAATTAAGAATAAAGAAAAAAAGAAAAATCAGTTGTGCATGGTGGCACATGCCTGTAGTCCCAACTACTTGAGGGCCTGAGGTGGGAGGGTCACTTGAGCCTAGGACGTCGAGGCTGCAGTGAGCCATAATCACACCACTGCACTCCAGCTTGTGCAATGAAGTGAGACCTTGTCTCAAAAACAGCAGAAAAAAAAAGAGGAAGGTTTTGTGGATGCAATCCCCAGCAGTCCCCGAGATATCTGGCCTCCAGGAACATGAACCCACAGAATAGAAGCTCTGGTGAGTGGAGGGAAGGAAAAAAAAGTGTAGAGCTCCAGAGATGCCAATATTTTATGCACAAATTTGATAATGAAAAATGTTTCCTTGCGTTTTGCTAATAACATTTAGTTACCAATTAGATTTTAAAGAATGTGCATATAAACCCCAAGAGCTTTTATGTCTTCCTAAAATATATTTTAGGAAGACATAAAAGCTCTTGGGGTTTATGTATATATACACATAAAATATACATATATATATTTATGTGTATATATATGTATATATGTATATATATATTTATGTGTGTGTATATATGTATATATTTGTGTGTATATATATATAAAATATGTGCATGTGTATATATATATAAAATATGTGCATGTGTATATATATATAAAATATGTGCGTGTGTATATATATATATACACACATATATATATATATATATACATATATATATATATATATGTAGACACATACCCTTTTACCATTTAGCAATTTCTTGCTAAGGATGGATCTAGAAAATGGAACAGTGTCAAAATTCCAAATGTTATTTTCTGGACTCCCACAGAAGAGTTACTATCTTTTCTTGGTACTCAATAAACATGCAATGCCTACTTGCAACTTACCCTTGCTTGGACAGGCAGACCAACAGACACTTCTCTAGGAATGGCCCATTTGATTCCAGCACTTCTTTAAAACCAGTTTCAATTGCTGAAATGTTTTCCCACTTTCCCTCTTGGGATTTGACCACAGTCTCCTCTACTACTTCTCCCTCCTGCTTGTGTTCCTTTCTTCTTTCTTTCTCTCACACAACTCTTATAACCCTGCAGCCAAACAAAGACTAGACTTTGTGGTCATTACAAGTCCCTCCTGTCTCCCACTGGTTCTTGTTCTCAGCACCCTGATAATTAGTGGCTTGGGTAGAGCATGGAAAATCAGGAATATTCTATTTTGGGATGTGCATGCATGCGTGTGTGTGCAGAGGGGGTGTAAAGAAGGAGGGATGGGGGGTGTGATAAATGGAACGTAGGGCCAACCCAGGAAGCAGGCTTAGTTTCATATGCTCACACAGATGGGGCAATGCAGGGTGTTTTGTTCTGTGTCCAGCTGCTTCTGCAGGTAATATGTGGAACAAATGTCTCTTTTGGACTATGATGAGGTAGCATGGATAGGTCTGTAGCATCATTGCATTTGGACTCTCAACTGGTTTTATTTCTTATTGAACCTTTAATGGAAACGCATACACAGCAAGTCAAGGCCTGTCCCTTTTCCCTTTTTTCTTTTTCTTTTTCTTTTTTTTTTTTTTTATTTCTTCCAGGAGTGCTGATGATAAGGAAAGCGATGTCTAAATCTTCTTAATGGTGTTTATGCAAGCAGTTTTGCTTAGCTGCAAACTGCACAGCCCCCTCCCCTCCCATCGCCGTGCTAATATTGCTGCTTCATTCCTTTTCCTGTTGGCTATTACTATGGACTACAGCAAATCTAAAACTAAATAATCCCCTTAGTGTCAAGTTTTCAGGGCTGAGCAAATAAATCTAACGAAATGCATTATCTAGGCAGAGGAGGCTGTTGTAAGGGGGAAAAGATGAAAGCTATTTTATTTTAAGGCACAGAATAAACCATCGATCGTTTGGGGCTCAATTGTAATTTTAAGTATTGTTATTTTATTTTACTTAACTATTGAACATGCCCTCTTTTGATTGTAATTAAAAACCCTGCAAAGCTTCTAAAGGCCAGAATTAAAGAGGGTGGTGAGTGGGAGGGTAGAGAATGAGGATGTAATGGGAGGAAGCTATGCAAATTCACTCTAGTCCAGATAGTTCTTACGTTCTACTGAGGCCAGCGATGCCGGGGAATGAACAATGGCGTCTTCGTTTTTACGCTTTTGCACCCTCTCACACCTAGGATGGTGATAGGAGTGAAACAAAAGGCACTGTCAGAACAGAGAAATGGATAGTTTTATGTATTTAGGAGAAGTCTCAGTCTCTGTATCATCTGCTGGGTGAAGCAGCTTTCCATCTGAGAGAAAGGAGTGCCCACACCCTGTATACCTATGTCCAGGCCAGCTTAAAGGTCTGGCAGGACTTATGGGTAAGTACCTGGATGAGCTGACTTGAAGCCTTGACTATCAATGTGCTTCTGGTTCTTTATTCTGTTGGCTCTTACTTGATTGGCTTTTTCCTAAATACCCTCATAGAGGCCCAGTTTAGTGAAGATTGATCTTTGAGCCTCATGACTCTATAACTAGTGAATTGTAGCCAAGATGTGTGTGGAAATGGTCACTAAATGACCTGTGTCCATTTGTTTATCCACTTCTCACTCATTTACCCACTTATTAATTTATTGTTCAAAAACACCAAGCATGAACATACTTCCAGATATTGCTCTGGGCACATGAGTTATAATAGCAAAGAATAAAACAAAGTCCTGCCCTCATGGGGCTTATGCTCTAGAGAGCAGGGACAACAAACAAACAAATAAAATAGATAAATAGGAAGTTTGTCAAGTGTTATGAAGAAAAATTAAGCAGAGCAAGGGTTATAGGAAGAGACAGGGAAGTCAGGAAAGACCTCACTGTCTCTTTTACTCATTCAACATTCATTGAGCACTTACTGGAACCAGTGTTCCAAGCTCTGGGGTACCATGGTGAAAAAAACAGATAAATTTCATGCCCCTGTTAAGTTTGTATTCTACTTGGGGAAAATGCCAGTAAATAAGACAAGTAAAATATGTTCTGGAAAAAAATTAAAGCCTGAAGAGAAAGGTAATGAAGCATGGAGAAAGTTGAAATTTTAGCTAAGTTACATGTGAGCTGAAGCAAGTGAGGAAATGAACTGCATGAACACTTGGGAATGTTCCAGACTGAGAAAACAGCCAGTAGAAAGACCCTGAGGTATAGCGCAAGGTTGGTGTGCTAGAAGAACAGCAAAGAGACCAATGTGGCTGCAGCAGACTGAGTGACGGCAAGGAAGTGGCACTGATACGATGCCAGGCAAAGACAGTTTCCCCCGGCCTCCTGCTCCCAAGGCCCAAGCACTTTCTTCTGTCCTTGTGGTCATCACTGTTTGTCCCTGGCTGTTTATACATCTGTCTCTTACATCACAAAAAGAGATACATTTTATCCTTTAAATCTTTAGCACTTGGCACATTTAGATGAAAAATGAAATGAATGAATGACATACAGCCTTTTTGTCCTGTTTCAAATTTAAATCTATTCTTTTTACAAGAAAATTCCTCTCTGCAACCCACCTAAAAATCCCTCTATACAGTGGAGCTTCAATTGCAACCTCCCTCACTTTTCTTTGTAGAAAGGCCCCTCCTCAAGAAAGAAACTTGTGGCCGGATATAGTGGCTCACATTTGTAATCCTAGCACTCTGGGAGGCTGAGGAGGATAGATCACCTAAGGCCAGGAGTTCAAGACCAGCCTGGCCAACACGGTGAAACTCCATTCTACTAAAAATAGCAAAATTAGCCGGGCATGGTGGCGGGAGCCTGTAATCCCAACCACTTGGGAAGCTGAGGCAGGAGAATCGCTTGAACCTGGGAGGCGGAGGTTGCAGT
>PVKP010037133.1:0-21884 GCA_004027715.1 Plecturocebus donacophilus | reverse complement strand
TGCTGGCCTTGGCTAGTGCTCTGGGTGGAGCAGCTTCCTAACCCAAGTCCTTTACTTGGGACGTTGCTCTAACTATGTCCCCTGGTGGCTGCTTAATGGCTACAGCTGTTACTTGTGCCATGGGAAATTCAGAAAGCAACTTGATTTCTCTCACTCTTTAGCTTCTTACTTAATGCTCTTCTGTAAAGCAGCCAACTTTGTGGGATGCAGGAGTTGAAGAAGGAAAAATGTCACAGCTGTCAGCATTTTCCTAAGGATTGACTTCTTTTGTAAGCACCTAAGAAACCTTCAGAGTCATCCAGCTAATTTGGATCTAATGAAATGCCTTGATCTCTTGCTTTATCATGGTATCTAAACAGCAATCAAAGCCATTTCTTCCATCAAAAGCCCTTTTCAAATGAATACAACATAATATCATTTTCAAAAGCCATTTAACTTAAGATGTCCTAGATTGTACCATTGTGAAATATTAAACCACCTCTAAACCCTACTAATTTCATGGATAACTTGTAACTTAGGAGGTAGCAGTCATATTTGTTTGCTAGTTAATAATCCTAAATTTATTTCAGTAGGGATTACGGTTTGTGTATTTTATTAGGTCCTAAAATAATTCATTTTTGCATACAGGAGACAGTGAATTATAATTGACTTGGTTTATTTTGAAGCATTTGTGTTGGTCCCATTCAAGTTTGATTTATATTGAACATTTCTTATATTAATCATACGTTGATTTAATGATGTGTATTCTAAAATTTGTTTTACTAATTTGTCAAAATTTTAAAGGACTCTGTGCTAATACAATGCTGAGTCTTCAGTTTTATGACTGTTGATTTCTAGTTTTTTGAAATTTTGTTGTATTGAAGTGAAATACGGTCATGTTTAAAATTCATATTTAGTTCACTTCAAACCTATAGTTTGGGAGGATTTGTTACTTAACCAACTGTGGCAGGGCGAATTCGTTTAAACAAATACCAATTAAGTGCCTGTGGCTACAAGGCACTGTGCTGGGGATAGAAACAAAGGTGAGCAGGAGACTCAGAGGCTGAAAAAGGATCCTGAGTAGGGCAGAAGATGCAGGTTTTTCTTTGTTTTTCAAAGAAATTATTATTTTTTATCCTATTAGCAAATTATTAATTATAATTACAAATTATTATTTTTTATTCTGTTAGCAGAAAAGCGAGTATAGCAAACTCTAAACTTCATACTTATGCTGTTTGTTTCAAGCCCAGAGCTATGAGCCTGACTCTCAGCAAATGAACAAGATGAAAGCCAGATAAAGGGTTGCAAGAGAAATCAGTGTCTAATGGAAATATTTTTATGTCCCAATCAGAGCCTGGTTTTAAGCAGTGCTTGATGCTGTCAATGAAACTCTGGCATAATCAGTACATGAAGTGGAGTGTCTTCTTAAGTTTCTGTTAATGGATTTTGACCTATATTACATGTGAATAAACAAACTATGATGCAGAATCAACTTTTTGATTATTCATGATGGCATTTATTTGACTATGTGGCCCAAATTTTACATTATGTACAGAATAATAACTATTTTGGAATTGATAGGGTTTACTTGCTTTTTCTTTTCCGTTGTTACCTTATTTTATCTTTATGGCAGTATGAAGAAGATATGAAAAATATATGACTCTGGGATTTTGTGATAGTCTTGAAAATCTTTCTCAGAAGCACTTCCCTATTGTTAAGAGGCCCCTCATGAGCCAATATGGTTGGTTGTTGTGACTCATTTTGCTGGATTCTTTACTGTCATTCTGATGCAATGCCCATTTCTAATTGTTATTTATTAGGTCAGCAATATTTTCTAAGCACATTTTAGTTTTTATAACTTGTTTCTGTTGTAATAAAAGTGATATTTACTTATTGTAGAAAGATTAGAAAGATTAAAAATACTTGCTATTAACACCCACTTTTTAGTCCTTTTTAAAAATGTGTTTTATATACATAATATTTTAAAAATAAAATTGTGAACGTAAGTATATATATATACATATTGCAGACCTATACACATATACAAATGTATTCTTACCCTACTTTTTATGTAACATTGTATACTTTTAATACAATTTAATATTAATATTTAAATTTTCTTTATATGACAAAAATATATATTTTATTTACCCTTATGAACATACGATTTATTCACATAGTTCAGGATTAAAAGGTACAAAGAGATGTATAAGTCTTTTTTTCACTCTTCCATCGACTATCCAGTTCCCTTCTCTGGAACTGGACAATGTTAAACAATGTTAACAATTGGACAATGTTAACAATTTCTGTGTACCTTTCCATAGATATTCTTTGTAAAACATACAATTGCTTATTCCACACCCCTACAAATTGTATTTCATACTGTTTGGCGCCTTACCTTATTTTACTTAAAAGACGTATCTTGTAGATTTTTTCACCTTAACATTCACCTTAACATATAAAGGACTCCATTTTTTTTTGTACACCAAATAGTATTCTGTTGTACGGATGTCTTGGTGTATTTTTGTTGTCCTCTATTGATGAACATTTAGTTAATTTACAAGATTTTGCTATTACAAACATGTTGCAAAGGATAACCTAAAAATCTGTTATTTCTCATATTTGGAAACATATGTAAAGGATAAATTCCTACAAGTGGAATTGCCAGGTCAAATGATATATGTAGTTTAAGTTGTAACAGATATTCCAAGTACCTAGAATGGTGCCAGATGCTCAGTAAGTATTACTTAAATGAAGGAATGAGTTGCCAGATTGCTCTCTGTAGGTTATGCCAATTTATATACCTATTGATAATGTAGGGGAGAGATTCTGTACATCTGCATCCTTATCAACAAGGTATTTAATAACTCATAACATTCCAATTACATTTTAACTTTTTAAATGGTTCTCTTATTTTTGGACATTTGTTTTCAGATTTTGCTCTAGTAGATAATGCTGTGATGATCAATTCTGTATATAAATGTTTACAACCATTTTGTATGTCCTTAGGATAAATTCCTAGTCATAAAATTTTGGGGTCTAAGAATATGAATTATATAGTCCTTGATACATATTACCAAATTCATTTTCAGAAAAGTTATGCCAATTTTTACTCCTATCAGAAGTATATGCAGGCTGGGTGCAGTGGCTGATGCCTGTAATCCCAGCACTTTGGGAGGCCGAGGTGAGTGGATCACCTGAGGTCAGGAGTTTGAGACCAGCCTGGCCAACATGTCAAAACCCCATCTCTACTAAAAATACAAAAATTAGCCTGGCATGGTGGTGGGCACCTGTAATCCCAGCTACTTGGGAGGCTGAGGCAGCAGAATTGCTTGAACTCAGGAGGAGGAGGTTGCAGTGAGCCAAGATCACACCATTGCACCTCAACCTGGATGACAAGAGTGAAATTCCATCCAAAAAATAAAGTATATGCAAATGCCTTAGTGTATTCTGGCTAATCATTTCATTATGGTATTTTAAAAAATAAAAATACTAATATTTGTTTAGTGTTTATCAAATGGCTCTGAGTATATTTAAATGAGATTTGGCTTCAAGACTGTTGAGAATTCTCTGAACTACTGGTGTTCAATTTTTCTCTGGAGTGGAGCTCTAAGAGTTCTGATTCACTGTAAGGATGGCTTGCTTTCTCTTAGGTCTGATCCCAGAACCAAATGTGACTTCTGGTAGGCTGTGTTTTCCAGTGGTCCCAAATTAGACTCAGATTACCAGAAATTCTTTAGATGACATTTAGGGATGTCTTGTGACCTAACAGGAAGCAACTGCTTTGTGTATCTCCACACAGGGAGATAGACAGTGGAAAATGATGAGACTAATCTCAGAATGTGGTGGAGCCAATGAGTCTGCATTAATGTACTGTTGATTAAGCTGATAAACTTTGGCTAATGTCTCTGAGGCTGAGGATCTCTTGAATATCTTACTTGAACAAGAGGGCCATTACAATTCTATACTTATAACCAGTGACTCTGGCATAGTTGAATATACTTTGATGATCACTTGCTTCTTTTAAAGGAATATACTTTTTCTACTACTTGCCAATTTTGTTTTATTTTGGATTTTCCATTTTGTTTTTATTTCAACTTTATAGAAACTCAAATGCAAATATTTCTTAATTTATACATATTTGAACCCCAGAGGTTAACTGATTATCCCTTTTTTAGTTGTCAACCTTATAACAGGTGCCTGGTTTGTTATGGTTAATGTGCATTTTTCCCCCCTTGGGGCAGCAGTGGGAGAAACAGGCATGGGGTTGCTAGCATGCCAGAAAGGGCTTTAGTTCTGATCTTCACCATACAGTAGCTCTCAACTTCAATTTCTTCATCAGTAAAACAGGGATAATAGTGTCTACTTAATGGGGTTTCTTGTGAGGATTAAGTGAGATAACATGTAAAGTGACAAGCTCAGATTATGGCATAAAGCTGGTATTCAGTTAATGTTAACGAAGAATCTAGTGAGTAGATTGTGGAAGGAAATGCCATTCTGAATCAGAGACTATCACTGAGGGAAATATTTTTTAAAGTATTATTTGTAGATTTAGTAACATCTTGTCAAATTGAGGCATATAGCCTTGGTGCAGTGAATAGAGATTAATTACTGTATTTGGTTGAAATGTGATAGGTATTATTAGTTTTTTGAAAAGATTTATTATTTTATGTAGGTAAACATATATGTATGCTGTTCAACAATCCCCAAATCTATACTAGTATATAGTTAGCTTAGTCCTGGGCCAGAATTTTACAAATCTGATTTGTGAGGGCATATTGTATATTTTAAAGAAACTAGAAAAAGAATATTTAAGAAATTTTATACAAAAATGCTTTATAACCATCATGAGTAACTTTTTTCTCTTGCATTCTGTCTCATATGCATATACTTACAGATAAAAATTTTAGCTATGAAAAAACTCAAAATTAAAAACTAACTCATGTGATGTTATTTCAGTAGCGATCTCCTTTCAGGAATAGTTTTCTTACCTTTGTTTATTTTATCTCCTTCATTTTTCCAGGAGCTGACCAGTGCTTTGGTGCATTTAAAACTGCATCTTTTTATTCAGATCTTCACACTTGCATTCTTCCCAGCAACAATATGGCTTTTTCTTCAGCTTTTATCAATCACACCCATCAATGAATGGCTTTTAAAAGGGTATGTTTAAATCTTTAAAAGTGGGACCACTTTTAATGGGGCATCTCTAGAGACATTATTGTTTCTATGGCAACTATATACAAAAGGGCTTATGTGTACTATCTTAAAAGGAAGTAAAAACACATCTTTGTTTTCCTTTGAAACAATAGTGTTTCATCAAGGAGGTTCATCAAAGAATTAACAGAATCTTAAGATATACCCTCATGCTTCATCTTAAGGTTTTAGGATGGGCATTTTCGGGGGAATTTTAAAGAATGGTCTTAGAAGAAAAAGGAAGGGACTAGCAGATGGAAGATCTGTATGCATGTCAACTGGATAGCAATATAATTAGATAATGGCTGAGTATAATGTGTGTTTTAGAAATGTGTAAGAAAGAAAAAAAATTCATATATGTGGGACAAACGTTTATATTTTATTCTGTTTTATGTTTAATATAATAGTTGAACTCAGAGCCTGAAGATTGAATTCTGACCATATCCCTAATATACTATGTGACTTTGAGCAAAGTTTTAAAATAATTTTTAATGTTAGTTTCCCTGTCTAGAAAAGGAGGATAATCATAGTTTTACTGCTTACTTACCAATGATGTTGGGGATATCAATTGAAATTACTTATTCACTGATTCAAGTTATTTATATAGCTTCTACTTTGTTTCAGGAGTTATTATAAATACTGGAGAAAAAAACAAGGAAATGCCAGTTAGTTTTGCATGTTGGGGAGTCTCAAGGGGTGCAGTATCAATAAACAATAAACAAGTAAGTAGATGAGCAAGATAGAGATAGATGATGTAAAAAGAGCAAAACAGTGAGATATGTGAAAATGGTTGGCTGGGCAGGCTGGTGATTAATTTAGATTTCAGAGTTCAGGAGGCAGAATGTTCTAGAGAAAGAAAACAGAATGTACAAAGGCTCTAGGGCAGGATCAAGCCTGTTGTGTTTTTCAGTCAGTAAAGCAGCCAGGAAGGCCAGAGCCTGGTGATGTAGAGGAAAAATACATCTTAGCAGTAGAAAAGTAGGCAGGAGTGAGAAACGTAGAGCCTTGTAGGCCATGGTATAGCATTTGGATTTTATTCTGAGTGCTGCAGGAAGCTATTGGAGGGATTGAAATCAGGGAGTGATGTCTGATTTATGTTTGTAAATGATTCTTCTGGTTGCTATGTGGAGAAAAGATAGTAGAGGGGCCTGAGAGAAATTAACTCAGAGAGTAGTGGTGAGGTAGCAGTTCAATAGAGAGAAATTAATGTGTGCCAGATAGATTTTAAAGTTAGAGCTTTCAGCAGTGATGGGTGGGGTGGATGTAGAAGGAGGATGTAGAGGAACCAAGGGTGACTTCTGGGTTTTAGGTATGAACCACTGGGTAATTGGTAGCATCATTTACTTAAGGGGGGAAAACTAGGTAAGGAGGAATGGTGGAAATCAAGAGCGCTATCTTGGCCAGATTTAGTTTGAGAGAATGAATATCAAATTTTAGGAAGAAGTGTATAATGCCACATAAATATGATGACATCATTTTAGAGCAACACTGTATTATGCATATTAAGAACCAATAGTTACTGAATTATCTACCATGTGTAGGGCACTCAAGGAATACAAAGATATTTACTCATTTTTGTTGTCTCCTGGGAACTTCCAACCTAGCTGGTTATGTAGGATATATATATATATATATATATATATATATATATATATATATATATATAAAAAACCTAGTAATCACCAAAATGGGGTACCATGTGATTTGTCAGATGAGTGATGTAATCAGTTAAAGAATAAGAAGTTCAGCAAAGGCTGGTACTTTTAGGGCTTTCAAAAATGAGGCATTAATAGGATACAAAGATAAAACGTTTCCATGGGATCAGCTTGCAGAAAGGCTGAACTACTGGGCTGAGGGGTTTGCATTTGAAGCTATAGATGATGGAGGGAGAGCTGTTAAAAATGCTAAACAAGTGAATAACAACATGTTAAAAAGTGGCTACTAATGAAGATTAATCGGACAGCTTGCAATCTCAATGTCCTAAATAATACAAAGAATTTTGACTTCAAGATGTTGAACTTAAAGGAGTATACACTTACCCCAATTCACTTAGAGAGAGCTCTTCCTAGTTTAGTGTTTTTTCCCTTCTCCTCCCTAATTTGAAAGTATATACTTAGTATGTTAACTTGAAGGGGTTGCAGAATCATGTTTAAGTTGATGAAATAAAGATATTCTGAGCACATGCTCCTTATCTGGCATAGTAAAGAGAAACAGTGAGGTAGGGAGAACATTGAACAGGCCTTTGTAAGTGTCCAGATTAGTTGAGAAGCATCTGGACAGGGATGCTGGCAATAGTCATGGAGGAGAATGGAAAGTTAGTTGTGGTGACAGATTGATTTTGAGGAGCAAGTGGAGTCATGTATAACTTCAAAGTTTCAAACTGGATTATTATGAAAAAAATTTGTCCCATTGACCAAAAAATATGTAAATTCAGAGGGGAAGTTTATTTTTTAGAAAACATATGAATTCTGTAAGGTTTGTTTCCGAGGATAAAACGAAGAAACTGAGGCCAGCACTAAAATAATCCAATGCAAGGGAATTTATTCAGGCTCCCGGGTGAGGTTCTGCGGTCCGGACAGGAGGGGCCAGAGAAGTCGCACTGCCTCCTCTTAGACCGGGGGTTTTTATAGGGAGTGAAACAGCTCGATTGGTTGAGGGAGAGCAAGACTGCTATTGGGTAAGTTAAAAGCCTTGACCTAGGACTTGGCTTGTTGTTGGTTGGAATTACTTGCCTGCTATTGGTTGTTAAGACGCGGCTGCTATTGGTTGTTAAGACTCGGCTGCTATTGGTTGTTAAGACTCAGCTGCTATTGGTTGTTAAGACTCAGCTGCTATTGGTTATTAAGAGGCTATGGTTGCAGCACCTTGTTTGCATACTGGGCTCTTTAAGGGAAGACCAGGCTGTGCGAGCAAGGGAGAAGGGAACATGCCCGAGCATGTCTGAGCTTGCTTGGGGCATGTCTGAGTTTGCTCGGGGATTGTAAAAGGGAAAAAAGGAGCGGGGTTGGGGGGGTGGGTGCGTCCGAGCTCCCAGCAAGGCAACCGGCCTTACAAATTCATTGTGGAGATCTGTTGTACAGCATGGTGACTAGAGTTAATAACATAAACTAGAAAATTGCTAAGAGAGTAGATATATACATTAATTAGTTGGACTGTGGTAATAATTTCACAGTATATATAATATATAATATATATGTATATATATATTATATAATATATAATATATATGTATATATATTATATAATATATATGTATATATATTATATAATATATATATATGTATATATATGTCAAAACATCATGTTATATGCCATAAATTTATATAATATTTGCTTGTTAATTATATCTCAATAAACTTGGAAAACAAATATATAAATACAATATTAGACATGCTTAGTTTAAGGTGGCAGTCATAGGCAGCTACAAATTTGGGAACTGTAGTTAGGGCTAAAAAATATAAACTTGAAAGTATTCCTACAGATTGAAAATAAGATTGAAAAGATGACAGGAGAGGCAGCAAAAACAACATCAACAACCACAAAAACCCACTACCACCCACCACCAACAAAAAATAACCCAGAATGGGCTGGTTTAAAAGACAGAAGCTAACTATTAAAGTGCTCTGAGAAGTAAGAATGTAAGCAGAATGAATATGGGGAAAAAGAGACCAGATTTGGTGATTTGGAGATTCCTGGTTACTTTAAGCTTACTATTACTAGTAGAGAGGGCAGAAGTCTCATTTCAGAGAATTAAAAAGAGAATGATCTGTGGGGCCATGGAGGCAGGCACTTTTTAAAGGTCAAAAATGAGTCATAGTGAGAGAAGTAGGTATATCTTCAGGAGGCAGCACCACTCATTTTGCTATTAGTTATCTATATTTGTGCATTGACTCTTCTGGCTCCTTGAAGGCAGGAATAATGTTTTTACTTCTTTCTTGTAATTCCTTCCTGTAGGATTTTACCCATAGAAGATATATGTATTCAACATATAGTTGGCAAATTTTTGTCTTTTTTTTTTTTTTTTTTGAGATGGCATCTTGCTCTGTTGCCCAGCTGGAATGCAGTGGTGTGATCTTGGCTCACTGCAACCTCCACCTCCAGGTTTCAAGCAAAATTTTTGTCTTTTTAAAGATACGAGAATTTTGCTTTTTTGTACATAGTAGGGAAGGGGCCAGAAGAGGAGGGTTGAAAAAGCTAGAAAGATTGAAAATATCTGAGAGGGTCTGTCCTAGTATTGGGGGTAGGGGACATAGAGAGGCTGAAGTGAGAGGCCTAGGTAAGTCTTTGACCCATAGAAGTTTTACCCCAGATAGGTGGCTGTGTGAGTTACTTAACTTCATTCTTCACTTCAGTTTTCAGTAAGATGGGAATAATAATAACATTTATCTTAAATATAACTTTTGAGGAATAAATAAGATAGTATGCACAGTGTTTCGTGTCTACTACAAATGGCAAATGCTCAGTATTAGTGATGATGATAGTGGACTCTAAGGAAGGCTCAGAGATTATGAATTTATAATAGGACAGACTTCTCTAGCAGCTTTTGGGAAAATAAACCTGGAAAGAAGACCATATTGAGTGGAATTGAGCTGAAAATTTCATAAAATGTGTTTTCTTATGCTTCAATTAAAATGAGTTTAAACATTTTATTTACTTTTTTCTGTTTCAGAGCTGATGTAAATCCCTTGCTTAAAGTTTAGCTAATATATTCTTTAAAAAATGAGTAAAAATATAGTTGACCCTTGAACATTGTGGGACTTAGAGGTGCCTACCCCCCATGCAGTTGAAAATCCACACATAACTTTTGATTACTCCAAAACTTAACTATTAGCCTAATCGTTGACTGGAAGCTTTACCTATAACATAAAGAGTTGATTAACATCTATTTTATATATTACATATTATATTTTTACAACTCAGCTAGAGAAAAGAAACCTATTAAAATTATAAGGAAGAAAAAATATATTTACTATTCATTAAGTGGAAATGGATCATTATATAGGTCTGCATTTTTGTCATCTTCGCATTGAATAGGTTAAAGAAGAGGAAGAGGTCTTGCTGTCTCAAGGGTGGCAGAGGCAGAAGAAATTCATGTATAAGTGGGCCCTCACAGTTCAAGTCTGTGTTGTTCAATGGTCAACTGTAACCTTTAATCATACTCATTCAAAATCTAAGTCAGATACTCTGTGTCTTCCATGCCCTATATACACTCTCCACTTAGACCAGCTACTTGTTCTCCCCAGAAGGTATAGTCTATATGAATTTTGAAATAATTAAAAAAAATTATAGTACTTAAGTTTACTACTCATAGTTTCATTTGCTTGTTATGTAATTTATTTTCTGTCCTAAACTAAGAGAAAAGACCTGTCATGATCTTGGGCATGTGCACACAATTTAATAAAAACCAAATTGAGAATAGATACTAGAATTTACTACAGAGTCTGAATGCAAGAAGTATATGATTGTGTCATGCCTGTTTCTATAATGTTATTACAACATTAAAATGTCTTTTATAAGATTAAAGTTTGAAAACTGCTGTTTTATAGAAAAAAATCCAAAGGTATAAACTTGTGTCTTGTTAAGTAATTTTGAACTTTGGAAGCGGTTTTGAAGATTTAGTTTACCAAGAGACTTTCTACAAAAAAAATGTAGGGAAAGTGTTTTTTACTTTACCTAAAAATAACCTAAGATTATATACACTTTATCTTGATAAGGGCTTAAATAACTTAAAACAGACTCACTCAAGCCTATGGAATAGCATAAGAGATTAGAACCTGTACATTTGCAGCATCTTGTAAGCCACATTGCATTGTATGGAATTGTCTAAATTCAACAGGACATGTGCATCAGTAAATATGCTCTTATTTTCATTTGCTCAGCTCTGCTATTTTAGAATGAATGTAGTGAAAGCTGTCTATGATTTTTAAAAAACTATTTATAGTTGGGTTTTCTTTTATTTTTCAGTTTGCAGACAGTAGGTTGCATGCCTCCGCCTGTGTCTTCTGCAGTGATTTTAACCAAGGCAGTTGGTGGAAATGAGGTGAGTCATGGGGCTAACTTATTTAAACATAAGTGCATGCTGTGCTTTTATTTCAAAATTATATCATAGTTTTGAACATGAAGGGGTGATGTTGCAGAAAACTCCTAGCCATAGCAGCTTGTGAAAGAAGGGGGTGTACTCACATGCTAGCATGATGCTAAAATTGATTATGATGGGTAGAATTTTGGATTTCAAAGAAAAGAACAAGGGAGATGAGTGACATAGAGATGGTGATTTTTCTTTTATCTCAGTGGAAAATTGGGAGACAAAGGACAGTGAAAACCTGGGAAAGGCATTTTTCATCCAAGATTCACAGACTGAGGACATCTAGTATGGCTATTCCTACATTCTTAAAAAAATTTTAACAAACTAAATTGATGGGAAAAAGTTCAATATGTTTAATGGCAAGTGAAGATGACATAAAAAGAAGAAATTAGCCTAAGTTTCTTAGATGAATTCAAAGAGATTATTCAACTGGTAGGGGACTGTGACACAATAATTGTATTTGTATATTGGGGTAGCAATTGTCCAATGCAGAAGCTTCTTATAGAGGATTCTTCCTTGGTTGAAAGGCCCTACAACTGTATACTGAGGGATATTCATTTGTGATAGCTTATTTCTCCTTTTCTAGTTACATTCTCTCATTTAGAAAAAAGATGCTATTAAAGGAGGGAAGATATAATGGGTTTCCACTTCAGTTCATTCTTAAGATTCTGCTTTCAACATCTATTTTCATTTCCATCCACTTTATGCTTTCCAAAAATATTGAATACCTGCCACATTCTTTTTGAGAACAGGTTTATGGAAGTATCATTGACATATAACAAACTGTATAAACATGAACAGTTTAATGTTTTGACATTTGTGTACATTTGTGAAACTATCATCACAATCAAGATAGTGAACATATCCATATGTATATCCATCTCCATATATACACCCTCAAAGAGTTTCCTGCATCCCTTTGACATTCCTTCCTTCTGTCCTTCTCAATACCCCTCTTCCCAGGCTTCCCTAGGCAGCACTGATCTGCTGTCTGTCACTATAGATTAGTTTGCATTTTTTTAGAGTTTTATACAATGGAATCATATAGTGTGTGCTTTTTTTTCTAATCTTTTCTGTTTTTTTTTAAAACTAAGCATACTTATTTTGAGATTCATCTATGTTATGTTCGTTAATAATTCAGTACCTTTTATTGCTGAGGAGTAGTGTTTGGTATAGATATACTACAAATTGTTTATCCATTCACCTGTTGATGGAAATTTGGGCAGTTTCTAATTTTTGGCTATGAGCATTCATGTAGAAATCTTAAGTTTATATATAATATTACCCTCATTTCCTTGTGAATACCTAGGAGTGGAATGGGTATATCATCTGGTAGGTGTAAGTTTTAGTACTTTTCAACCAAGGAAGAATCATCTACAAATAGTTATGTTTTCTATAAATATCTTCTGATGTAAACCATTTCTATCAATATACAAGCGTTCTTCTTTTACTACATGTGTATGTTTAACTTTTAAACATATTACCAGACTATGTTTTAAAGCAGTTACACAGTTTTACATTCCAACCAGTAGTGAATGAGAGTTCCAGTGTTTTACATCCTAGTTAACATTTGGTACTGTATTTTCAGTGTTTTTAATTTTTCCCATTCTAATATGGTATAGTGATATCTCATGGTGCTTCTAATTTAATTTGTATTCCCAGTGATATTGAATATCTTTTCATGTGTTGATTTGCTATTCATATGTCTTTGGTGAAATGTCTATTAACTCTTCTGCTCATTTTTTTAAAATTGGGTGATTTGTTTACTTATTGATGACCATTAAGAATTCTATATATTTTGGATATAACTCCTTCATCAGATATTTGCTTTGTCAATATTTTTTCCTAGTCTGTGACTTGTCTTATTATTTTTTACCAGTGTCTTTTGAAGAGCAGGATGGTAGTGGAGGCGGTAAAGGTGATTGGATTCTGGGTATATTTTGAAGATACAGGATATGCTGATGAATTAGATGTGGTGTGTAAGAGAAAAAGAGAGGTCAAGAATGACTTTAAGGTTTTTGGTTGAGCAACTGAAAGAATAAGGTTGCTGATATGGAGAAGTATGCTCTGTGAGAACAGGTTTGGGGAGTCTTAACCTATGAAGGCTAGGCTATTCTGGGATCACTAAGAACTCCAAAATCTCAGTGGTTAAAAATATACATTTATTTCTTGTTCATGGTACATGTCCCATGTGGGTCAGTGGGAAGGTCTTTTGCAAAATGCCAGATTGATTGGAGGCTCTACCACCTTGTAGGTCTACCTCCTGGATGGAACACAGTTGCCACAGCAGAGAGAAAGATTGGGGAACCACAAATGGGCTTTCCACTGCCCAGGTTGACAGTGATACATGGCACTTCTGCTCACATTAAATTGGCCAGAATAAGTCTTATGGCCTTGCCATGTGTTGTCATTTATGTGCCATGAAGGAGAAGGGAACTGGATATTAGTGAACACTTGTAATGTCAGCCATATGGGTTTAGATCAAGAGTTTGGGTTTTTGATGCATTAAGATGCCTAATATATATATCCAAGTGGAAATGCTAATGAAGAATTAGGGATATTAGAATTGATAGTTTAGGGAGTGGTCTAAACTAGAGATATAAATTGAGGAATCATCAGTGGATAAATGTGTTTAAAGCTAAAGTTAGATGAGATTATTTAGAGAGAGAGCATAGATATAAAAAAGAGGAGAGTTTCAAGGATTGAGCCCTGGATTACTCTAACATTAAGAGGTCAAGGGAATGGAGAATAAGCAGCAAAGGCAATAGAGAAGGCATCAATAGTGAGAGCAGGAAAAACAGGGGAGCACTGTGTCAGGGAAGCCAGGTGTCCTGGAAGCCATGTGAAAAAGCATTTGAGGAGGACGGTCTGGTTCACTGTGTAAAATAATGCTGATATCAGTTGTATAAGGTAAGTTCTGAAGATTAACCACTGAATTATGCTACGTGGAGTTATTGGCAACCTCACCAGAGTGTTTTGGTGGAGCATTGGGACAAAAGCTTATTTGGAGTGGGCTCAAGAAAAAAGTGGGAAGAGCAGAATTAGAGATAGAAGTAGAGTAAACTGTTGTGAGGTTCTCTGTGATGAAAGGGGAAAGAGAGGCTGTATTTAGAGGGGATGTGGGGTAGAAATTTTTTTAATGTAGAAATAACAGCATGTATGTAACATGATGAGAGTGGTACAGTAGAGAGGAAACTATTGATACAAGAGAGAGTGTGTATGCTAGAGTAATATATTTGATCAAATGAGAGAGAATGGTATTAGTTGTATGACTTTCAATAGGACCTTGGGCTGTTTATTTATAATAACAGAAGGGATGGCAGAGTGTGTGGATATGGAAGTGTGTAGATGGGTAGAAGGGGTGCACTTGATCTCTTTTAATGAGAATGATGTTGAGGTAGGTAGTATTGATGTTTCAAAAGGGAGGACAAAGTGTGCAATTGCCATGTAGATGAGGTGAGTGAGTTAACTTCAGAGTACGGCAGGACTGCTAGGCTGGACTAAGGAGCCAGCTGAAATGCATAGACATGCATTGAAAACGAAGCCAGGAATTGTGGTTGTGCGTTTTCTCAAAGGCACATTTAGGTTCTTAGTGTAGGAACGAAATTGGCAGATAGCTGGATTTAACCAAAGATTTCATTATGTCAGGTAGTTATTTCTATTTACCATATAATTAGTGCGATACAGGAGGTATAGGAGTTTTAGACTAGTATGCACTGTGGTTTTCTTTTTACTGTAATTAGAGATAAATATGATTTATCTAATGTAATTCCCTTAAGAGGTGTGTAGGCTAAATTGATTTAAGAGACTAAAAAACCTTTTTGTTCTCAACTTTTGGCCGAAGTTCACATTTCATCCATATCGTTGACAGTAACATATAGCATTAGATTCTTCTAAAGTCTACTTAACATGTTTATTCCCTCAATAGATAAATTGTTTACATTAATGTTGCATGTCAATAATGTGGAATTTAGAAATATCTCCTTTGTTTTCTAAAAGTGTTAGTCCATTTCTTTAAATATTTATATTATAGAGCTTCATGATTATCAAACATTTTTGTAGACTAGAGGTATTAGATACAATTTTTCATAAATCTTGAATATGAAGCTTCAGAAATGAAGTTTTCATAGTACAGTTTGGTCCTATCTTCTTATGAGTAGACTATTTCATATTTTCACCAGATTGTAGGAAAAAATGATCTGCAAGAAAAGGTAGTTGAAAAGTTTAATATTTTCATAAAATAATATTACAAGATAAGTGAATGTAGACTTTTATTGAAGTAAATATGAAAGAAGATTAATCTTTTGTATAATATATTGGAAAGAATGTAATCTAAGGGTGGACAGTGAATTTGTTGATGAGTGTAATGAAAAGGTCCACAAGCTGGGCCCACTGTCACTTACCATTTGATGAAGGCCCTGATTCTGCTTTTCTGTGATTCTCTGCTCTGCCTTGCATATAGCAGCTCTGTACTCACATGGTTTTAACACAGTAATAGAATTGCTGTGGCATATTTCCGTGTTGCATTGTCCTTGCAAACTGTTCTTGATGGTGTTTATGATAAGTATGAAAATGTTTTCCTTCAGAAGTTTGTATTATCACCGTTTTCATGTTTAGTTTATGCTCATGTATATTTATATATTTCTTTATATGTAATATATACATGTTTAATATGTGCTCTCATGTACTAAATAAAGTGTGTGGTTGTATAGCATATTTGTTTTTAATGATTTGGGGATATTTGCAGTTGTAATGGTGTCATTTGAAATGTTTATTTTTATTTTGCAAAGTTGTCATTTGAAATGATTATTTTTATTTTGCAAAGACCTTAGGAGGAAATTTATTTCTGTTACTTACGCATCTTTCATTTTAAATGATTTTCAGTAAAATTCTTGTACCAAAATATTTTGTCATGGGTTGTACTTTGGCAAGAAGTAACTTTATTACTTTTTGTTAGTTAATAGAAATCTGTTCTTATAACTTAGGTTATTTTTGTTTCAGTGAGCCAACTAGAATTTATAATAGCTTTTAGCAGCAGAAGGAACTCAATGTATGTGCATAGCAATGTATATACATACACTGAAATGCCAGTATATTTCTCAGATAGACAAATGAGACTATTTAGTAGGAAAGCTGACTGACAGTCTTTTTTTGTGGCTTTTACACTTTAAACTATTTTTATTTAAATACATGGTCAGCTTCTTATCTGTGATTGTTATTTATTCATTTGAATATTTTAAACATAAGTTTCCAAAATTGAAAAATCATAGTGTGTGCTTTGTCATGGTCCAGCTGGTAGTGATTGTGGTTGTGTGTATGTGAGTGTGCATGTAGTTGTAGTTCCTTTTTAGGTAATAAAAAAAGTAATAAGTCCAGGTATGCTGGCTCACACCTGTAATCACAGCACTTGGGGAGGCCAAGGTGAAGGGAATCATCTGAGGTCAGGAGTTTGAGACCAGCCTGGTCAACATGGGGAAACCTCGTCTCTACTAACAATACAAAAATTAGCTGGGTATGGTGGCACGTGCCTGTAATCCCAGCTACTAGAGAGGCTGAGGCAGAAGAATTGCTTGAACCCGTGGGGCAGAGATTGCAGTGAGCTAAGATCAAAAAAAAAAGAAAAAGTAATAGGAGTTGGTGCATCCTAATTTTATTGCCAAAAATAAGAAGATAGATCAGAATGATTTATATTTTATTTTGATTTGGAAGGGAAAGATAAACACTTATTCATTGTTTAAAACTATATATATTTGTTTAGTTTAAGTTTCTGTTCTAACTATAAGATTCTGTGATTAAAAAATAATTTGAGTATTTTCCCTCCAAAAGCCTTACACAGGTTTTAAACCTGATGAGACTTGCCAAGAGAATCATTGTATTTAAATTCAAGTTACTTCTGCCTTATAATAACTATCAGAGATTTTTTTTATAAAAGAAAAAAACATTTTAAACAAACTAGAAAATTATTCCTCTATGTTTGGAGAGGGAGTTATGTGGTTTTCATAGTGTTGTAGAAATATTTCATTTCTCTATTATTTATACTGGTGTTCAGTGAAAAAGCAAGAAAGGTAATGTTTGGGAAAGAGGCATTGTCTTCTCTTATCTCCATATTGCTTTTGCATGCTGAGAAAAGGAAGAATTCTGCTAAAAACTATTACCTAAAAATGTAAAGTAAATTTGAAGTCTTAACTTCCAAATAAAGTTGCAAAGCTATATAACTGCAAAATTTTGAGAGCCTAGATATTAAAACAAGTAGAAGAGAAATATAATTAAGGAATGTCTGCCTTCAAATACCTGAAGGAAAAAAGAAAAGCATTAAGAATCATAATAGATAAAAGTTAGGGCAAGTAAGGAAGGAGTTTTCAGTCAGATCTGGGATTAATATTTAAACTCTAGGTTATCTGTGTTTAAAACCAAGCCTGGTAATTCGAACCATGAAAATAGGCACCTCTACCACTAGTAGCAGTGCACTGACTATAGGCATGTTATTTATGTTTATTTGTGTTTTTTTGATTGCTTGTTTCTTAAAATGGATTTCATGGATCACTTGCACTGGCATTACCTGAAAGAATAGAAAAGTAAACTTAAATTCTTTATATCCATCCTAGGCATTGAATTAGAATATTTAGTGGATAGGACTCAAGAATCTCCTTTTTAAAATTATGAAATCTATCATAGCTACAAAAAGTGTGTACAACACATATACACAGTTTAAAGCACAATATGTGCTTCTATGTCCACCATCCAGCTTTAGAAATAGAATACAGTATTCAATCAGTTGTTAAATGTCAACTTTAAGACACCGTTTTCTACCATAGAGAATAAAACGGATAATAAGATCTTACAGGGGAGATAAAGTAATCTTTTGCTCACCCATAACAAGGGTCATAGCTGACATCCCTATAACAAATGACACATAAGAGAAAAGCATAACAAATTTACTTACCCAAAGTTTTAGGTGACATGGGTGATTTCAGAGATGAAAACCCGAAGAGCCAGGGGAGACTATATTTTTATGCTGTCTGATGAAAGAAGTGGATGGTTGTAGAGAAACATGGTTGGAAAAAAGGGGTATGCTCTAACAGTAAGAAACTGGGGCAACTTAAGAAGGCCAGGTTTTTCAGATTCTTTT
Organism: Plecturocebus donacophilus; assembly: GCA_004027715.1. Classification (NCBI taxonomy): domain Eukaryota; kingdom Metazoa; phylum Chordata; class Mammalia; order Primates; family Pitheciidae; genus Plecturocebus; species Plecturocebus donacophilus. The sequence goes on along the minus strand of PVKP010037133.1, from coordinate 3,498 downwards.
CTGTGTAAGACATGTTTTCCCCTGAGTGTGAGACAGGACACCCGTCACATGAGGATCTTCAGGGGAGAAAGGAGGAAGTCAGTGATCTTTCTGCTATCTATGATCCACCTAGGGGGAGAGGAATTCTAGTTTCTATGATCCATTCAGGGGTAAGAAAAAGAGGGACAGGAGACAGGAGGGCAGGAGAAGGTTAGGGAGACCATCTTGCTTTTGAGGCCCTCTTGTCTCTCAGTTCAAAAGTACTCGGTATGCCAAGGCACGATGCTTTAGGGTATTGTGTTCTGAGACCTGACAATCTGGTGCCTGACTTTGAGAAGCTTACATTTAATGTGATATTACAGTATTCAAAATCTCTATGTTATAAGCTTCACCAAAATAGGCAAATGGTGGAATAGTTTTAGAGTGACCCTTATTATTAAATTATTGTTTTCCATTTTAATGTAGAAAAAAACAAAATGCACCGCAAGTGAGGTCAGCTCCGCCATGCTGTGTAGGACAGCTAGAACTTCAGATCAGGAATCTAGACTGTGTTTGCTACTTGAAGCATTAGGCTGTGGTCTTGCCTAGTCTAGTATTAAAACAGTGTGCTTCTTTTAATGCAAGCATATTTAGCTGGTATTTTATTATATTTTAGTTAGCAGGTTGAAGGATTTTAGAACCTTTTGATAGTCATGCTGAATTCCAAACACATTTTGAAGAAACATTTTGATTTGGGGTATAAAAGAAAGGTAAGTATGTTTTTGTGCGTGTGTGTGTGTGTGTGTGTGTGTGTGTGTGTTTACTTTCATCAATGAGGCTGGTGCTGAAATCTCTTCAAAGACAATTTAAGAATGTCTCCTGAGCAAAGAAAATTATTACATGTGGTGAAGTCTTTAAGTCATAGATGAAGGTCATGGAAGTCTGAGTGTATTTAAAAAAGGTTTTCTATCTGCTTGGAAAGCAAATGAAGCACTCATTACTAACTTTAAAAGTATAGCTATGAAATTTTTGCTAAAGGTGAAAGATCAAGATCATCACAGTCCAAATGGAGACTGAAAGTTCAATTTCTGACTCATGAGTGAGGCATGAAACATTTCAGGGTTATTTTGCATTATCTGTGGGGAGTTGGTCTTGCTAATCCAATGCATTAAGATAAGGTTCATTGAAACATTTATAAAGGCAGTTAGAGTAGATCTAATCAGTAGAGAGGACTAGGAGTGAAATGGAAATCTGATCTGTCAGTCACTTTCTCTGCTTTAGCAATTACTTAGCCTTTCTCTTCCTCGCCTTTCTCTTCTGTTAAATGGGGTTACTGCTTTGGCTTGTAGTAGGCTAACGGCATCATGGAGGAATCTTACATATGAAAATCATTGTCAGCATTGAGCCTTCTTGCAAGCAGGCAGATGTATATTTTTTTAACCTCCAGACTGGTGTGCTTTCTGAGAAGTAGTAACAGCCACTTTTCCCTCTTTGACAGATGAAAGAGCAGAAGTAACAACAGCAGCAGCAAGAAATTCTATGTCTCTACTCTTCTGCTGTATCTGCATTTTAGTATCAGTCTTATCTTCCAGATTAGGTGAGAGTTCTTAGGAGGCAGAAAGAGTTGACTGTGTTTGTTTTAAGCTTCTATAAAACTTGTGAAATGTACCTAGATTTCCCTAGATTTCTGTGTAATTTAGAATTTTCTCATTTAACCCTGGTGCCCTGCAAATTGTCTTCATTTTACCTCTCTAACCAAAAGGGCCCTTTTAATAGGTTAGCAGTGATTTCTAGTCACCAATCCCAGTGGCCAATTCTCAGTTCTTATCCTCCATGACTGATACCTTAGTCACTCATCTCCAGATTCCTTCTGCTTCCCTGATGCTCACCTCTCCTCATTTTCTTTCCACACCTCTCATCACTTCTTATTTTCTTCTTGTCTGGTTCCTTTTCTATCCCAATGGTATCTTCGAGAGATCTGATCTAACACAGTGTTAGCCCTGCTAGATTCCTGTTCCTGAATTTTTCTTCTCCATACAGCTAAAGCCATATGACCCCCATCTTTAGGTTTGACTATGCCTCAGACGTTAGGGCCAGTCCTGTTCTTGGGGAGAAGTATTTGCATAACTCCAGTTTAACATGCTGTGGCACTATATTACCACCTTTCCTGATAGGCCACCTGAACTTGAGCACAGAATACCCTGCCTTGGAATCAAAGCATGTGCTTAATTTTACTATTACTAACTTAGTGGTCTCAGTAAGTCCTGGACCTCACTGACTTTTGGTTTCCTCATCCAGGAGCAATAATATTTGCATTCTCATTTAGGATTGCTTGCTTGATGTAAGGGAACACATCAAGTAAGCATCAGCATTATCATCATTGCAGAGGTTTATCTCTGATGAAATAACTGGGTTTTCTGAGTTAATATTATTGCTGTGACAAGAACTTGTCTAAGTTTGCTCATTCATTCACTTCATTTATTCAAAAGCATGTTGAGTGCTTAAAATAGCTTGCCGTATATACATAGTACATTTATAGAATTTTCAGTTCAGTAAGAGATGTAAAGCAGATAAGCAATAAATTGCAGCATAAGATGATTTGTATTTAAATAAACTTAATAAACTGGATAATTTCAGTTTATTAGTTTGCATTGTAGGTCTTCAGTTTTTTGTGTGTGTTTTTTATTTTTGGAGACAGAGTCTCACACTGTCACCTGGGCTGGAGTGAAGTGACAAGATCTGGGCTCACTACAGCCTCCACCTCCTGGGTTCACACAGTTCTCTTGCCTCAACCTCCTGAGTAGCTGGGATTACAGGCACACACCACCACACCCAGCTAATGTTTTTGTATTTTTAGTAGAGATGGGGTTACACTATGTTGGCTAGATTGGTCTCGAACTCTTAACCTCATGATTCACCCACCTCAGCCTCCCAAAGTGTTGGGATTACAGGCATGAGCCACCATGCCCAGCCAGTTACTTTTTTGTGTAAGTATTTTCTGTTATAACCTGATATCCCCAAGATAGCCCCTTTGGGAATTAAGGAGTGTGGGGAGCCAAATTAGTAATTGAAAGATTACTTCATTAGAGAAATGCAAATCAAAACTACATTGAGATACCATCTCATGCCAGTTAGAATGGCGATCATTAAAAAACCTAGAGACAACAGATGCTGGAGAGGATGTGGAGAAATAGGAACACTTTTACACTGTTGGTGGGAGTGTAAACTAGTTCAACCATCGTGGAAGACAGTGTGGAGATTCCTCAAGGACCTAGAAATAGAAATTCCATTTGACCCAGCAATCCCATTACTGGGTATATATCCAAAGGATTATAAATCATTCTACTATAAGGACACATACACACAAATGTTCATTGCAGCACAGTTTACAATAGCAAAGACCTGGAACCAACCCAAATGCCCATCGATGATAGACTGGACAGGGAAAATGTGGCACATATACAATATGGAATATTATGCAGCCATCAAAAATGATGAGTTTGTGTCCTTTGTAGGGACATGGATGAAACTGGAAACCAT
>PVKP010037132.1:0-21883 GCA_004027715.1 Plecturocebus donacophilus | reverse complement strand
CATCAAAAATTCGTCTGCAATTGCAGCATCCACTCACTCTCTGCACTTTCACTGGGAGCTACAATCCTGAGCTGCTGTTATGCAGCCATCTTGGATCTCTCTCCGCCCGGTAATGAAATTTTTTTCTGTTTCTTAGTTTTCCTTTGGCGGACGCCCATTCCCCACAGAACGGGACCTTCCCGGGTTCGCTGTGCTTGCTATGAAACTCTCAGTCCTCAGCGCTTCCAATTGCTGTTTTCCTTGTGGGGATGGGACCAGCCGAGCCCGTCCATCCCGTATACTCCGCACCGGGAAGCACCATGCTGGGGCGCCGGCAAAACAGCCGCGCTGGCCAAAAGAGTCGCGCTGGCGACCCGTGTGTCTCCTCTGCCGGGAATCTCCCGGTCTGTGGGCAACAAAAATTCGTCGGAAAGAGCGGCATCCACTCGTTCTCTGCGCTTTCACTGGGAGCTACATTCCTGAGCTGTTGCTAATTGGCCATCTTGGATCTCTCTCCTGCTTTTTGTTTTCTTTTCTTTTCTTTTTTTGAGAGGGAGTCTTGCTCTGTCGCCCAGGCTGGAGTGCAGTGGCATGATCTCAGCTCACTGCAACCTCTGCCTCCCGGTTTCAAGTGATTCTCCTGCCTCAGCCTCCCAAGTAGCTAGGATTACAGGCACCTGCTACCATGCCCAGCTAGTGTGTGTGTGTGTGTGTATGTTTAGTAGAGATGGGGTTTCACCAAGTTGGCCCAGGCTGATCTCAAATTCCTGACCTCAAGTGATCTGCTCACCTCGGCCTCCCAAAGTGCTGGGACTACAGGTGTGAGCCACTGCGCCCGGCCTAACACATCAGTTTTTACAAGGATTTTTTGTAATCATACCATATATAAATAATGACAGAAGCCAGACACAGTGGCTTATGCATGTAATCCCAGCACTTTGGGAGGCCAAGGCAGGAGGACTGCTTGAGCTCAGGAGTTTGAAGCCAGACTGAGCAACACAGCAAGACATTTTCTCTACTAAAACAAATTTTTTTTAATTAGCTGAGTGTGGTGACATGCATCTGTAGTCCCAGTTACTTAACAAGCTGAGTGGGAAGATCACTTGCGCCTGGGAGGTCAAGGCTGCAGTGAACCATATTTGCACCACTGCACTCCAACTTGGGCAACAGAGCAAGAACCTGACTGCAAAAAATAAAAATTAAAAATAACAACAATAAAAAAAATACAAATAAATAATACACCATAACTATTTACATAGTACTTACTTTGTATTAAGTATTCTAAGTAATCTAGAAATGATTGAAAGTATACAGGAGGATGTGCATAGATTATGCAAATACCATGCCATTTTATATAAGAGACTTGAGCATCTTTGGATTTTTATATTCTCAGGGGTTCTGAAACCAAGCCCTCCTCTTTCCATGGATACTGAAAGATGACTGTAATTCATTTAGTCTATCCTGCACCTATGGTCAGTTCTGTTTTCCCACTCCTAATCTTTCTTTATTTGCAACAACCTTAAGGCCACTAGGTTTGAGTAGGAAGTCTACATACACAATCTGTTCTCTACTGCAGGGCAGAATATTTTTTTTAATCGAGGTAAAATTCACATAACATCAAATTAACACTTTGCAGTGTACAATTCAGTGGCAATTCGTGTATTTACAATGCTGTAAACCCATCGCCTCTATCTTGTTCCAAGACATTTTCATCACCCCCAAAAGGAAACCCCATACTCATTAAGCAGCCCCTGAAAACCAGTAATCTGCTTTCTGTTTCTATGGGTTCACTAAGTGTGGATATTTCATGTTAATTGACTTATATGTGATCTTTTGTATTGGACTACTTTCACTTAGCATGATGTTTCGAGCTGCATACATGTTGTAGAACTTATCAGTACTTCATTCCTTCTTAAACTAAAACATAATCCATTATTCCAATATCTCATATTCCACAATTTACTTATCTCGTCATCAGTTAATAGACATTTGGGTTGTTTCTACCTTTTGGCTGTTGTGAATAATGCTGCTATGAATGTTTGTGTACACATTTTTGTTTTTTGAATAGAACTTTATTCATAATTGAAAACCAGTTTTCAATTCTCTTTTGCATATACAACAGAGTAGAATTGATGGATCGTATGGTAATTCTATGTTTAACTTTTTGAGGAATTGCCAAACTGTTTTCCATAGTGGCTGAACCATTTTACTTCAGGCTAACAATGTAAGAGGGTTTCAATAGCTCCACATTGTCTCCAACACTTGCTAGTTTCTTGTTTGTTTTTTATTTAGCCAGGAAGGATGGAACCTCAGTGTGGTTCCATTGTACTCCTCATGAGAGCCCAGGCTTAGCCTCCTGTCCCCTGTGATCACCAAAATCCTAAGCCATGGATGACAGAGGCCAACATCTTTATCACTCTCCCAAATCCAGAGAAGCAGCAGCATCAGTGTGAATTTTCACTGCTTTCCTAGTTTCCTGCACCTGGCCTTACTCTTACTTTCTTTTAAGTTCAGTTTTGCATTTAAAAGTTTGCTCCGTGTCATTTATCTAGTATTTCTGGGTAGTAATGGTGGCGGGATTATCGAGATCCATAATCCACCATATCAATGGATCTATTAATTTTTTCATTAGAGATACAGTCATGCATCACTTAACAACTGGATGCTTTCTGAGAAACACATCAGCAGGTGATTTCATCATATAGTGAACATCATAGAGTGCACTTGCACAAACCTAGATGGTCTAGCCTACTACACACCTAGGTTCTATAGAATAGCCTGTTACTCCTAGGCTGCAAAGCTGTACAGCATGTTACCATACTGAATACTCCAGGCAACTGAAACAAAATGGTATTGGTGTATCTAAACATATGTAAACATAAAGGTACAGGAGAAATGTGGCATTATAATTGTATGGGCCTACCATTGTATATGTCCATGATTGACCAAAATGTCATTATGCAGCACATGACTGTAAGAAGTGTCTCTTACAGGAAAAGAGGCAACATCTAAATCTGAGAAAACTATGGCAAAAGAACATTTGTAAGATATTTTATTTCCCCCTGAAACTGGATGTCTGCCTCAGTAGAGCAGACAAAGTATAAGTTTATAGCAGGAAGAGGCATTAAAACGCAAATTATCTAAGCCATAGAACCTTGGAAAGGATAAGAAGCTGGAGACACATGGTACATCTGAAAGTAGACATGTAGACATACAATATGAGTCTAGAAATAAAAAACTATGTGTAAAGTCTTTAAAAGGAACATGTTACCGAAAGAGCCCCTTCCCTATTTTATACAGCCATGCCGCCTCCCCGCCTTATCCCTGACAAAGGATAAGAAATTTTATTCTCTAAAGACAACTGAGTAGAGAGGCTCTAAACTCAGAAACGAGGACCAGCTGAGTCCAGAGTGATGAGTATATGAACATCAGATAACCTAAATGGAAGTCTACAACCTGAATGTGATGATCACTCCCCAGCCTCTCCCCTACCCAGTTTTACCCCAGCAAGAGATTAGAAAATTCCTCTCTAGAAAAGCTGACTAGTCCAAGGAAAAAACTTACAGATACCCTCAATGAAATGGCTAGATCCACACCAAATTATTCTACAGTGAAGCCCACCAAATGACAGGCCTCACTCACTCATACTGTTTCCAGTCATCATCTTATTAAATCAACAATAAAGATCATGGAATATTTGAGAAAATTCTTTATAATAAAAAAAAGTGGGAGAAAGGAGCTCAGACAAAACATATGAAGCAGGAACAAAAGAAAGTTTCATTTTTCAAAAAAAAGTCTCTAAGTCTTGAGAGAATTGAAGAAAATATATTCCTAAAATAAGAACAGAAAGCTTATTCACAGGAAAAAAAAAAAGAGCTTTTGGAAACTAAAACAATAGTAAAAAATCAAAATTCAGTATAGAATGAGTGTAATATAAAGTTGAGGTATTCATTCAGAGAGAAAGACAATAAGAATCAATCTAAGAGATCCAGCATATGAATAACAGGAGTTCCAAAAAAGAAAATGAAGAAATCAGAGTAATATAAGAAAAATTCCTACAACTAAATAACGTGTTTCTAGATTCAGCAAACAGAAATCAGAACCACAGGAAAGCCTGTAACTTTGAAATTACAGAACATGAAACAAGAGAGGATTGTGAAATCTTTCAGAGAGAGAGGCAAAAGAAACAAAAGATTTGGCAATTAGAATGCTATAGTATTTCTTAATAATAATATTGGAAGCTAAAGAAAAATGGAGAAATGCTTACAAAATTCTGAGGGAAAATGATTTCCAAACTAGATTTATATACCTAACCAAATTACCAATTCAATGTAAGGGTAGAATAAAGACATTTCTAGGCATTTACGTTTTCAAAAATATACCTCCCATTTATCCTTTCTAAGAAAGATTTTAGCAGGTATTTTCCACCAATAAGAGTGAATAAATCAAGAAAGACGTGAGATTGAAAAAATAGAAAACAACACCAGAGTGGGACATTACCAGGATATTAGTGATGATCCCAAGATTAAAGTTCTATAGCAAACCTATATGGAGCCCCACCAAACCAGACTACAGCAGTTCAAAAGGCTTCATTAAGGACTTCTTCAAGGTAAAGCAGAAAGATCCAACACAGGAATGAATAATAGGGGGATATTTTTCAGCTCCTTTGGAGAGTTTGGGAATGAAATAATGGTTGATGGATTAAAAACAAATGAAAACATCTTGTTTAGTTATAGGTATATTATACCTATTATTAGCTCTAGAGAAGCAATGTAACAACCAAATTAATAATAGGTACATGGCTATTCTGGGCACAGTGCCTATGGGGTAGCCCTGCTCTGCAAGGAGCAGTGTAAAAAAAAAATTAAAAAATTTTTTTAAAAAAGCATATTATTAGCTCTAGAAAAACCAAAGAGTTATGTATTAAAGTCAATTTAATCCATGTCTCAGTTAATATTTACAAAGTTTTGATTAAACAAAAAGAAAAGACAGAAAAGAAGGAAAAGATGAGAAAGGGGAATATGAGAGTATGGTAAGAGTTAAATCCTCTTTTCCATAGATGAAAACAGAAAAATCAATAAATATATATGCTTTCTAGAAATGCAGAGGAAAACAAACTACAGGGAAAAAGTAAACCTCTAAATGAGGTACATTTAACAATATTTATTGAGCACCCACTGTATATTAAACACTGTTCTAGGTTGAGATTTCTTGACCTTAGCACATTTTGAACTGAGTATTGTGAGGGGCCTGTCCTGTGCATTGTAGGATATTTGGCTTCTATTCACTAGATGCTAGTAGCATGCTCTCTAGTTGTGAAAATCAAAAATGTCTACGGGCTTTGCCACATGTCTCCTAGAGGGCAAAATCACCCCTAGTTGAAGGCCATTGATCTAAATAATAGGGATATAGCAACAAACGAAACAGAAAGAACTAAAAGTAGTTACCTCTGAGAAATAGGTGCAGGGGTGGGAAGGAGTAGGACAAGAGACTTCTACGTTTACTCATAAACTTTGTAGAATTCTGCCTTTTCAAACTATATATGCATATGTCATTAATAAAAATGAAGGCAAATCATCTAAGAGAATATAAACTCCATTTATACCTTAGTATTTCTACAAAAAAGAAAAACATTTCTACACACAACAGTGCAAGTCATGCAATTCTGGATGTGAATTCCACCTCCACCACTCACTAGCTATATAACCTTGAGCAAGTAACTCAAACCTGTTTTAACTTCATTTTCCTCAACACTGTAAAATAGGAATATTCACAAGATTATGATGAGTATTGCATATTATGATGCGAAAATACATGTGTGTCATATAGTACTTGCATCTAAAGCACTCAATAAATTATAACGTCCTGCGAAGTACACTAAGTCACCTTGCTTCCATATGCCAGATCCTTGCAAATAACCAATAGTATCTTGGATATATAAACCTGGGGCTCCCATACTTACATACATTAGAATTGTGAGGCTATGTGGCATACCAGGACCAAGGCCACTTACAGCATACACTGTAATGGTGTACAGTTGACTTTGCTTATGGAAAGTCACCATACATATTGAGTAAACAAACTTATCTGATACATGAAGAATGTTAATTGAAATATGTTACAATTTTACTTCTTATCCAGGTGCAGATAGCAGAAGTCCATGTAAACAGCAAACAATGTGGTTGTATCATAGCTATATAAGAAGCAGAAATAGTTATATACCTTTTTTTTTTAAGACAGAGCCTTGCTCTGTCACCTAGGCTGTAGTGCAATGGTGCAATTTTGGCTCACTGCAACCTCTGCCTCCCAAGTTCAAGCAGTTCTCCTGCCTCAGTCTCCCGAGTAGCTGGGTTACAGGCATGCGCCACCACACCTGGCTAATTTTTGTATTTTTAGTAGAAACACGGCTTCGCCATGTTGGCCAGGCTGGTCTCAAACTCCTGATCTTGAGTGATTCACCCATCTTGGCCTCCCAAAGTGCTGGAATTACAGGTGTGAGCCACTGTACCCAGCACTCCTTGAATTCTTTTAATAATGATTTGCATGTTAATGAAAGTGAGCTATTTTATTTAGGTTTAACTGGGTTAAAATATGAAACATTTTTGTACCACAAAACACTTAACAAAATCTGTATCTCATTATTCATTAAAAAAATCAGCACAATTGGCTGGGCCCAGTGGCTAACACCTGTAATTCCAGCTCTTTGGGAGGCTGAGGCAGCTGGACCACTTGAGCCCAGGAGTTGGAGAACAGCATGGACAACACTGTGAACTGTCTCCACAAAAAATACAAAACTTAGTCAGGCGTGATGACTGTAGACCCAGGTACTTGAGAGGCTGAGGTGGGAGGACCCCTTGAACCCAGGAAGTGGAGGTTGCACTGAGCCAAGATCGTGCCACTGCACTCCAGCCTGGGTGATGGAGAAATTGTCTTTAAAAAAAAAAAAGTGTAACAAGAATAATGACATAATTTACTCTTATATGGCAGTCTAGACATCCTGTATTCACTATTTCAGTTAAATCCACACAATCTAGGGTACTATGCACTATTGTCCCAATTTTATAGATTTATGTATTCATTCATTCAACAAATACTTATTGAACATCTGCTGTATGTCATGCACTGTTCCATTCTGGGACTACAGCAGTGAATGAAACACAAAAATCTTTGCTTCCATGGACCATATATTCTAGACAAACAATAAGTAAAATTTACATAATGTTAGATAAGAGATATGTACTGTGGAGAAAAACTTCCAAAGGAGAACAGGGTTTTCAGAATGGAAATTGAGGCAGCAATGATTATAAGAGATGATAGCACTTAAGTAAAATCGTACAAGAAGATGAGGAAATTGAAGCTTAAAGAATTATAACTTGTTCAAGGTCACAAAGTTAATAAAGCTAACAAAATTACAGCTGAACACAATAAGACAGCCACCTGGAGCCCTGATGCATCACTTTATCAAAATCTATTGAATCCTATTAAGAGGTTGTAGGATTGGTCAAAATCAACCTACATCTGTTCTTTCAGATAGCTCTGAGAAGTATTAGAGTGGTCACATTAATCCAGAAATGAAAGCAAAACATGACATTTGTATTTATTTTTATTTCAGGCCAAACAATTCCACAAAACAAGAAAGATTCCTAGGAGAATTTGGTGGAAATACTTCAAAAAGATCATATTTATCAGCATTGCAATTCTCCTTTCAATTATTATCATTCTTTTAAGTACGAATGTAATACCAACATGACCCTTTTCCTCCCCATCCTCAACAGGCACCAATAAATGGCTATAGGTAATTATAGACTTCTACAACCAGCAGTATGGGGATCACTCCACCAGCATAGAGACCCCTCCGTGTCTCCGCCATTACGGAGTTAGAGCCCGGACATATTCTCTCCCCGCTGAGGGCAGTCGAGCTGAGGAAAAAAGAAGGAAGTGATAGAGGCCTGAGTTTGCAGAAGCCTATTCTTGATCCACTGAGCTAATGGCATGTCTCGGTGAGGCCTGCGTGACTATTTACGAGACTATTGTCTCTTGAAGTTCCCGTTTTGGGCTGGTTTTATGACTCTGTTTACCTGCATTCACTAAATCCCGTGATCGCTCACATGTTACTAGAAAAATGCTACCCCTCAAATTATTGCTCCCCTTGATGTTATTTACCGTAACTGTAGTCATTGATAACAGGACAAGAATCTCTATAGGATAAGAATCTTTTGTTTGTTTGGGGTTCAGCAATCTTTAGATAAACCTGTATGCTACCCTCTCCCATGCTTACTTTGTAATTTTCTGTTCCCTCCTGATAAAACTTTTGTAATGGGACCTACGACAGTCACTGTATGAAAAAACATATATAAGCTCTTGTGCACAAAGAATAAATCAGTGATCTGAGCACAGCTCGTTTCAGACCTCCAGACCCATTTTTCTCTATCTCTCTTTTCTTCTGCACACTCTCTCTTCCAGGTATTAGGACCCTCTTGCTGGTCAAGAGACCCCGGCAGTACCGATCTCATGGACCCCAACACAGCAGTTATGAAATCATTCTCTAGTGGTAATAAGACTGGAGGAAAAGGAGGTTGGAAGTATTTCCTTGTCCCTTAACTCTTGTCACTGTTCCTCTCCCATTTCTGTAATGTCGACAGACTAACCTGTGCACCTTTTCCTCAACTGTAAAATGGGGCTGTTCATAATACTTAATGAGTAGTTAAGTCTCTCACATAGTAAATGCTATTTACATGTTAACTGTTACTTAATAGAAAAAGATAATTGCATTTATGATATTGACTAAATTATCGTAATCTTCCTGCTTACCCAGAAGTGAAATGACCTTGACCTTAAAACCAGATTTTAGAAATGAGAATTTTACATGAATACAGTTCAGAGATACACATTTACCTCTTCTACAGTTTTTTCATTTGAAATGAAAATTCAAACTATTGTGTTTTATACTATGTATTTCCTTGTGTAAGGATTTAAAAAACGAATAGATTCAAATGACTATATCATTTTCTCTAACAAATCATAGGTCCTCTCCTCCTATCTTACCATCTTAACAGCCTTTAAAAAAAATACACTACCTCCAGTAACCTCAACTTATTAAGATCTCTAATAACTAAAGCATCCAGCTTTACTCTGCAGTTAGTAACAAGGTGTCATGAGTTCTGTTTCCCAAGTGGGAAACTGAGATCTGAAGTCTGTTTTATAAGTCCTTTAGTAATTCCTGGGGAACAGACATCCTGACTTCTAGATAACTCATTTTAATCTTGGTAATGATCAAATATCAGCATTTTAAATAGCCACCAACCTCATTTTTCCCCCAATCCAGTACCTCCTTTCCATTCACAAAATATTTTTTAAAGGATCTTAAATGTTAGAAACTTTGGAGTTTCTGTAGTTTAGACACAGGAAAAAATAGGAACTATGTTGAATGCTTACTCTGATACAATGTACTAAGTATTTTGGAAGAGGGGTGTCTCATTTTACAATACTACTAATAAGTAAGTTAGAATCACATAAAGCACACAGAACAGTGGCTGGCATAAAAGTGCTATGTAAGTAGTTCATATTATCAGCTTTATTTTGCAGATGAGAAAATAGCAAAGTTAAATGGCATGTTTAAGATCACACAGCTGGAAAGCTAAGATTTTACTGACTGCTAAGATAAGCACTACTGTGGCATACAGCGATGGAACCCATAGAGTAATAATTAAAACCCCTTAATTATGGGTCAGACAAGATACATTGTATTATTTCACTTGTTGCCAGTTAAGTAGGTTGTTTTGGCAGGGTAGAGACAAGAGTAGTAGGAAGAGGAATAGTCATGTATTTTGCTGCCATTATTTTTGAAGCTCTATAAAACTTGCCTCTTACCATCTCTGTAATTTAAAATTATGTGTAAGACAACATATATGTATCCTGATTACCAATGAGTACTAGCATAATTATTGATAGAAAACTGTGAACTTAAAGATTACCTAATCTAACCCCTGCACTTCACATATTAGGATACCAAGACCCAAAGGCTAAGTGAATCATGTGTCTTTGCAATTTCCTCTTCACTAATAGCATGCTTAAAGCCAGGTTATCACCCTAGTTCCAAGCAAGAAGTCTCACAAAATACTTGTTTTCTAAGGCAGTCTTTAGAATTTAAGAGTTTTCAAGATAATTTGTATTTTTATGAGCTGTTGAAAGCTGCCTAGTAAGGACTGTTTCCCTGGTATTTATGCTAGAACTGTCAGAACATGGCAGAAACAAATATTAAGCAATCTTAGATTTTTCATCTATTTATGCTTTCAAATATTATTGAGCTCCTACTCTGCACCAAAACAATTCTAAAACATTATGGTTTATCCTAAGCTACTACATATATAGAAATAATTGATGTTTGAAAAATAAAATGATTATATATAGAAGTGTAAGACCTGGCCAGGCGCAGTGGCTCATGCCTGTAATTGCAGCACTTTGGGAGGCCGAGGCAGGCAAAGTACCTGAGGTGAGGAGTTCAAGACCAGTCTGGCCAACATGGCAAAACCCTGTCTCTACTAAAACACAACCCAAAAATTAGCCAGGCATGGTGGCAAGCACCTATAATCCCAGCTACTCTGGAGCCTGAGGTATGGAGAACTACTTGAACCTGGGAGGGAGAGGTTGCAGTCAGGCAAGATTGAAAAAAAAAAGTGTAAGGCCTGTCTCTAATCCTTTGAGAAAGTTTACATTCCAGTTGAGGGAGGAAGTTCAACGAATATCATAAACAGGTTAAAGCAACAGCGTCAATATTTAAGTAGTACGTTGCACGGCAGAGAATAAATTAAGAGATGGTGGATCAACACAGGCTCAAATAACTGAGGAAGATTCCATTGGTTATAAGTGGGATGGGAATTGGATCTTATTAGAAATCAAATTTATTTCTACCATGAAGTGTCATAAATTGAATTTATATCAATAGGTAAAGGCAGTGCAGTTAACAACAACTAACTGATTGAGCATGTGTGTGCCAGTAATTGCTGTGTACTTTAGAAATTCTTTAATCCTCAAAACCCTGACGTAGGCGCTACTATTATTTCCATTTACACATGAGAAAACTGAAGCATGAATTGTCACAGGCCCAAGTCTACTGCGCTATTAAGAGAAAGGAACAGCTTGCTGTGGGGGTGGCACAAAGTGGACTAGGCATTCGTGGAGTTCAATTATGCAATCTTTCAGTCATTCAAGTGGCCTACAGCAGAGCTGTCTTTGGTTCTCTTCATTTCCCACTTTCCAAGGTGCTCTCATTCACTCCCATGCCATTGCCCTCTCCAGATCTAACCCCTCATCTGAATTGCAAATCATTTTCCAATTCTCTACTAGATATACTCATTTGAATTATCATGCACACACTTCAGTTTTAGATACCCAAACTATATATTCTTCCTTTCCCCCACAAAACTTGCTATTGAGTTGCGAATAATGACTTGATTTCCAATCTCAATAAATGGGATCACAGCCATCCTGTAATCTACAAACTATGTCAACCTACCTTGACTCCTCCCTTCTGCTCATCTTCTTTCCTAATAGTCCCCAAAATCATAGGGCTTCTATGACAAATCTCCTTTAGGTTTATCAGCCAGGGAAGTCCAGAAGAGCTGCAGAAGCAAAAGCAGGGCGTCCCCTGAGGGTGCTCAGGCAAACGTTCAGAAAGGGGACTCGTCCCATCATGGTTGATGGCTGTCTCTACTCCCCACAAGCCTGGCCACATCGCACTCCTCTTTGTATTCAGTCTGCCCAGCACATACAAGTATTAACATTTGGTATTTTCGTATGTGTGATTTCCACAGCTCTTAAACATGGCAATATCAACAAATGTGAAGCTTTTGTTTTCAATCCTCAGCATCAGTCACCTAATGACCTTAATAATACATGTTCCTTGGCTCCACCCCTGAAGATTCTGCATAAGCCTGGGATAGGGCCTCAAAGTGTGTTTAACCTCACAATGAGGTCCAGAACTGCTAACCTCAAAGCACTTTTTACATGACTATCATTTAATCTCTGTACCTGTAATATAATTTTAAAACTGGAAAAACTGAGGCCTAGAGATTAATTTACTCAGTATCACTGGGCAAACGACAGAGCTGGGCCACAAAAGCATTCATTTGAAATAATCTATTCCACTGAATGTATTAAATTAGAAACTGAAAAATCTGCCAAATAGAATGTCCCACACATTTTAATAAGTCTGAAAAGGATTATTTTAAATTGTTTTGAAATTATTTTAAATTGTTATATTATCCCATTATAGAATCAAGGGTACTCATAGAATCTCATTATGGAATCATGGCAGAACACAGAATAACAAAAACCATTATTTAATTCTGGCCTCTGATTTTTTAGAACAAAAAGGCAAATCGCAAGCTGGTTACAGACAAAGAGGTCATTTGTTGAGGAGCAGACCTGCTTAGCACCACATCATGACCCAACATAATGATGACTTCTCTCTTAGCAGACCAGCACTAAGTGACCCACATTCTTTTAAAAGTTCTCGAGACACAAAAGTAAAAAATGGAATAGTGAAACAAAGTGCATTTATATTAAGGAGGAGTACTTTTGTTAACATTATTGCTCTGAGCTATGAAATTCAATTTACCATTTTCCAAAAGCGTTGTAACATAAAATGGTAAACACCTACCAGCACTTACAGCGGTCTCACATTCAACAGCAAGCCCAACAGATGACAAAGATTGAACATTCCCACAAAATCTTCCTGCCCTCAATATCCTGCCTCATAAACATTCTGGAGAAAGCTGGAAATTGCCATTTTTCTTCCATCAAATTCAGTGATCAATTTGTAATACTATTTGTGCATAAGCTAACTTTCCAAAGAATCCCATCATCTAAAAATTGTATGTGATGTGTTAAACATTACAGTAGTTGCCTTACCTTTTGAACTAATAAGTCCTATGTTATTTAAAGGTATTGATCCAAGAGAAAAAAGCTTAAGTCAAAAAAAAAGACAGTGCAAAAAATGCATGAGTGCTATAAGAGTTTAATTGTAAGACAAAAGCACTACTACATTATACTTTAAACATAAGTAATCTTTCAGAAAAAAAGATTTAGTGCAAATTAAAACCCTATGAAAGCCCACTGTAAATTTCATATGAAGACTCTAGAAGTAAGCTTCTAGAACTGGAAACACTTGGTTCCAACAGAATTTGCTTGGGGAGAATATGTCTCGAAAATGTTAAATGGTACAGAGAACATCATGTTAAAGTCAACCAGATACTAAAAAAAGACATGCTGATAGGTCTTAATACATAAAACTAATTGATTAGTAGTAGCATGCTTTATATATTAATGATTGTAAAAGCAATTTACAACAAATTTGAGCATTTCTAAGTTTTATTTACTGACTTAGCCAATCTTAACTACACTGTAATAAAGTGCCATTCTTCCAATTTTTAAAATAAAAATGGTTTCATTTCATCAGTCTCAGACTGGTGTTTTATATAAATGTTAAGCTCTGTATAATCCAAGGCCATCCATACAACAAAAAAGAAATGATAAAATTCCTTTTCTCAAGTGTTTATTCAAAGCATAGCTTCCATGCCATGTTAAATGTCACGTTTAGGTACTGGCGTTAACAGACCTCTTAAGTTTCTTCCAATTCTTTATTTCCTGAGAAATACAAAAGCCAGAAAAGTAACCTTCCTAATTCTAGAGTGCAAACAGAATACAGCCTTTTATAACAAAATTAAATGTATATGAATTAACCTTGAATTACTCCTTCCCCAATACCAAATGACTTAAAAACTTCCCAAAATATAATCCAATAATCTCTATTATCACTCTTTAATAAATCAGTGCCTATCTCTACTTTCTTTGAAGACTTGACACCATGCTCTTAGGCTCTAAATCCTATAAAGCATTTCAGATTTTAATATAATAATTTTGTAAGGTCCTTTTTCCTTGCCCTTATGAGAACACCTGTCGCCCCTCCAATTCACTGCCTTTACAGGGCTTACTGAGGAAATTCCTTAACATTTATGAATTACCCTACTGCTTTATCTTCCTAAATTATATAGTCCCCTGGATACTATTCTTTATCTCAGCTACTCTATACTATTGCCATTTTTAACGGAAGGCTGCTAGAATTATGCAACTTTCTTGGGAATCAAAAAGGCGCTAAGGATAATAGGGCAATATATAACCGGTCCAACTCTAGAAAACTGCAAGTCAATTTCTATCAGAGTTGTTGATTACCAATTCATAATGCAATGGTCAGGGCAGAGGCAAGATACAGACAATAAGGGGAGTGTATTGGCTGTAGAGAATTTTAAAACAATACCAACCAACTCACCATGTTCCCAGCCTGCAGCCATCCCCACCACCTACTTTCCCTGACTTAGTACATTACTGTTGCTCACTGTCATCTTGTACTCAATAGAATATCAAAAATCGTTTCATTTTTTTTCAAGCTAGACTTAAGGTCCATAATTGAAATGTTGAGTGGTTTTACTAAACACATATCTTTGTTTTTACAGAAGACGTAAAAACAAACCCTAAGGAAACAGTGTGTTTAACTCTATCTTAAAGAGTTAATACATTAAAGTCCTTAATACATTAGTGTAACTAAGATCACTTGGGGTGTGTGAAATACAGAATCCCAGGCAACACTCCCAAACAATTCTAAGTGATTCTGATGTAGATGCCTACAAGCCTCTTTGAAATGCCAACCAGATTATAATCAACCCTTCCTCAATTTACCTGATTACAAGCAACCGTTAGCAACTAACTGGACAAGCAGACTCCATTTGCACAACTGAATGTTCATCTTGCTAGAATCATTTTCCTCATGGAAATCTTCAGGCAAGACTCCTAAACTATGCTTAATAATAATTTGAATATGGCCAGTATTAAAGAAAGGATATATCCTTCTCAACCCTGTCAAAAATATCTTAGGCCGGGCACAGTGGCTCATGCCTATAATTCCAGCACCTCGGGAGGCCAAGGCAGGCAGATCGCTTGAGCCCAGGAGTTGGAGACCAGCCTGAGCAACATAGTGAGACCCCATCTCTACAAAAAAATGTTTAAATTAGGCTAGGTGCAATGGCTCACACCTGTAATCCCAGCACTTGGGGAGGCGGAGGCGGGCAGATCACCTGAGGTCAGGAGTTTGAGACCCATCTGGCGAATATGGTGAAACCCCATATATATTAAAAATACAAAAATTATCGAGGTGTGGTGGCGTGCACCTGTAATCCCAGCTACTCAGGAGGCTGAGGCAGAATCGCTTAAACCTGGGAGGAAGGTTGCAGTGAGCCAAGATTGCACCACTGCACTCCAGCCTGGGCAACAGAGCAAGACTCCGTCTCCAATCAATCAATCAATCAATCAATAAACTGGATGTGGTGGTGCCTGCCTGCAGTCCCAGAAACTCAGAAGGCTAAGGTGGGGGATCACTTGAGCCCAGAGGTCGAGGCTGAGATGAGTTGTGATCACATCACTGCACTCCAGCTTCGGAGACAGAGCAAGAAGACTCTTTCTCCAAAAAAAAAAAAAGGAAATGTAGCTCTAAAAAAAAAAAAAAAAGAAAATTTTTATGAATAGTTTAAAATCATCCTTAAATGTTAGTTCATTGATATATTAAGAAACTGCTTCCAAATAAACTGACTTTATTGAGATGTGATGCTATATTATAATCCTAGGTTTTGACATTTCAGGTTAGACTCCAAACAAAATAAACTCAAAATAAACCACACAAATACCGTGGTAAAAAGATTATATCCTTCCAGTTTCCAAAATTCCTAATACCTCAAAAGCCGTACACATACGTTTGAAGTACTAGTGTTAACTACAAAAAGAAACTTTCCCAAGCATTAAAACAGTAAAAGCACAGACTAAATTAGTTTCTCAAGTATACAACACAGGGCTTAATAATTGGATGCTAATATTAATGAGACTACCTTTCAAAACTGTCAACATGAACTGACACCTGGACAGGTGTTCCACACCAACACATATTCTAAACTGTGCACAACAAAGTACAATAAAGCAAATGACATCCCAAGTTGTAAAGAGTAATATGCTTACATGACTTGCAACCCTATACACACTGAAGGTTAGGAAACATAAAAAAGGAAAACCAGGACCCACGGAAGAGAAATTAACTCACCTAAAAGCAGATGCCTACTAAACCAAAAGGTATCAAAATCTGATTCAGAACAGACCTAGAAAACTCATTTCTTGAGAAAAAGTGAGATTCTAACCAGAGTCTACAAGACTGGAGGATTCAGATCAAAGCTACATAACACTACCCATTAGTAAATACAGGTTTTGATAATAAACCAGCAAACTACTTGCCAATTTTACTTTCTTGGTCAAATTCTAGAATAGTACTGAGCTCCCTGTTAGTATCTCAATTTACCTGTCCTTTTTTGTTCCCCTAAACCTTACACCAACCACCCACCTATACAAAAAGGCTGCAAAAAAAATAGTCTGTCATGCCCAGTCTCTTCTGAAGTCACACTAAGAACAAGTAATCTAAAAAACTGGGGAACGGGGGGGAAGGGAATAAGACATTTCAGGAGATTGAGACCATCCTGGCCAACATGGCAAAACCGTCTCTACTAAAAATACAAAAATTAGCCAGGCCTGGTGGCACATGCCTGTAGTCCCAGCTACTTAGGAGGCTGAGGCAGAAGAATCACTTGAACCTGGGAGGCAGAGGTTGCAGGGAGCTGAGATTGCCCCAACGCTCTCCAGCCTGGGCAACAGAAGCTGTCTCAAAAAGGAAAAGAAAAAACAATATTCTGCCAGCTGTCCGCAGTGTGGATATCACAGATTACATCACAGAACCTCTGCCTACCCCGAAAGATTTAGGAATTGGCAGCCCAAGTACCTGTAGAAACATAGATAATACAAGTCAAAAGAGGATTGACTGAAATTTGCTTAATCATCAGTTAAACCTCCAGATCCTCTGTTCTGCTGGCAACGGACTCCCCAACCCTGGCAGAAAACTGGAGATGTACTCTTAAGCAAAAAAGGGCTGTTGGACTAAATAGGCACAGTGATTTAAAAAAAAAAAAAAAAAAGTTAACTTTTTGAGATCCCTCAACCTTTTTCCTCCACTGGGATCACAAACTGACCACCTTTTAAATCCTTTAGGGAGGAGCGTGTAAGACTTCTCTGGTGAGCCTGACCAGCTTGAGAAAACAAAACAAGGGATATATCAAGTAATTTCTCAATAAAATGACACAGCCAGATCACCCAACAGTGAAGCCAATGATTGAAAAGCCTCCCTGCTAGCCCCACACACATAACATCCAATTAGCTTTTAAAGTGCCTAAATATGAGCCAAAGATCAGCAAACATCTAAGGAAATTTTCTAACATGAAAAGAAGCCAAGGCAACAGGAAAACAAAGTATCTTGGAAACAAACGTTTATACAGGTTATCATAATCTTAGAGAAAAAGGTATGTTGGTATGTCATTTATAACAGATGGGGGAGCTTAGAAATTGATACAATTGGCCAGGCATGGTGGCTCACACCTGTAATCCCAGCAATTTGAGAGGCCAAGGCAGGTGGATTACAAGGTCAAGAGATCAAGACTATCCTGGCCAACAAGGTAAAACCCCGTCTCTACTAAAAATACAAAAATTAGTTGGGCGTGGTGGCGCAAACCTGTAGTCCCAGCTACTTGGGAGGCTGAGGCAGAACTGCTTGAACCCAGGAGGCAGAGGTTGCAAGCCGAGATAGTGCCACTACACTCCAGCCGAGCAACAAAGTGAGACTCCGTTTCAAAAACAAAAAAGAAATTGACACAATCGGCCATGCACCATAGCTCACGCCTGTAATCCCACAAAGATTCCATATATAATACCCAAGATCTAAAATGAATTTCTGGGGCCAAGTGCAGTGGCGCACGCCTGTAATCCCAGCACTTTAGGAAGCTGAGGCAGGCGTATCACCTGAGGTCAGAAGTTAGAGACCAGCCAGGCTAACATGGCAAAACCCGTCTCTACTAAAAATACAAAAATTAGCTGGGCATGGTGATGTGCACCTGTAGTCCCAGCTACTCCGGAGGGTGAGGCAGAATTGCTAGAACCTGGGAAGTGGAGGTTGCAGTGAGCCAACATGCCACTGCACTCCAGCCTGGGTGGCAAGAAAGAAACCCTGTTCCCCTTGCCACCCCTAACCCCTCAAAAAGAAACTGACACAATTGAAATTTTTGGATGTTTCTAAAAGTTGAAAGATAAGGCAGGGTGCCGTGGCACATGCCTGTAATCCCAGCACTTTGGGAAGCCAAGAGTACAAGAGCAGTCTGGTCTCTACAAAAATTTCAAGATTAAATTACGGAAACATATGTCCAGGTCTTATACCCAAGTAAGAACTCCAGAGAACAAAGACTGAGGTGGTAGATGGGGAAAGAATCAGTTCAGTAATTATTTCCCGTATCTGAAGAGCAAGTTTACACAATGACAAGACTCAGAGTGCCCAGTACAATGTATGAAACAAACCCAAGATACAGTTGTGAAATATAAAAACACTGGTAAAATCTCAAGTGATTTCAGAGTTTAAGAAAAATTCCGTATGTAAGACCCAAGATCTAAAATGAATTTCTGGGGCCAGGTGCAGTGGCGCACACCTATAATCCCAGCACTTTGGGAGGTCAAAGCGGGTGATCACCTGAGGTCAGGAGTTTGAAACCAGTCCAACATGGTGAAACCCCATCTCTACTAAATACAAAAATAAATTAGCCTAGCATGGTGGTGCGTGCCTGTAATTGCAGCTACTCAGGAGGCTGAGGCAGAATTGCTTGAATCTGGGAGGCGAAGGTTACAGTGAGCTGAAATCATGCCATTGCACTCCAGCCTAGGCAACAAGAGCGAAACTCTTGTCTCAAAAAATATTAATAAATTTCTGACCAGGCACAGTGGCTCATGCCTATAATCCCAGCACTTCAGGAGGCCAAGGCGGATGGATCACCTGAAGTCAGGAGATTGAGACCATCCTGCCCAACATGGTGAAACCCCATCTCTACTAAAAACACAAAAATTAGCTGGGTGCGGTGGCATGCACCTGTAGTCCCAGCTACTCAGGAGTCTGAGGCAAGAGAATCAGTTGAACCCGGGAGATGGACATTGCAGTGAGCCAAGATAGCGCTACGCTACTGCACTCCAGCCTGGTGACAAAGATAAAATAAATCTTTGTCTCAAAGATAAAATAAATTTCTTAGTAATCCAGTGCAAAACAGAACTTTAGACAGGAAGGTCTCAAAGCTATTGGAAGATGTCCTGCACCAAAACAACAAAGCCATGGGAACTAGGAAACAGATCATAAATTGAGAGGCAGAGAACCCAAGAACAATGGCAAAGCCCCAACTTAACAGTACTCAACAATTCAAAAAGAGCAAACAGTTCAGATTAGAATACAAAAAACCATCAAAAAAAACCATGAAACTCATTACCAAATTAACATATGTAAAAAAAAATTTTCAGGCCAAGCTTGGTGGCTCACGCCTGTAATCCCAGCTCTTTGGGAGGCCAAGGCGGGTGGATCACGAGCTCGAGATCGAGACCATCCTGGCTAACAGTGAAACCCTGTCTCTACTAAAATTAAAATAAAATAAAATTAGCCGGGCATGGTGGTATGTGCCTGTAGCCCCAACTACTCAGGAGGCTGAAGCAGGAGAATCGCTTGATCCTGGGAGGTGGAGGTTGCACTGAGCCAAGACTGTGCCACTGCACTCCAGCCTGGGCAACAGAGCAACTCCATCGCAAAAAAGTTTTTTTTTCTTAAATTCTTGTTAGTTCAAAAATTCGTGTCTAGTGGACAGAAAATTATCTAGGCCAAGAGGTAATGCTAAAAATGGCTGACAATTGAAATTTAAATAGACATACATAAAATAGTACAAAAATCAGGTTACAAGTTGTTTTTCAAGAATAGGTTTGATCTCCAAAATTAACCATAAAACTAAATCTAAGTAGCGTTGGTCTCAGTACGTACTAATTATCTGCCAAAAGTGTAGCTTGTGAACATTTTAACAAAGAATCAAAATTAATCTGGGTGCATGTTTTCAGTCACACTAAAACCGATTTTAATCCAATGTTTTTACCCCCGCCCCACAATTTTAAAGTTTTTGATGTGATGGATGGACACAGTGGTTTACATCTATAATCCTGGCACTTTGGGAGGCCAAGGAAGGATTGCTTGAGGCCAAAAGTTCAAGACCATCTTGGGGAATATAGCAAGACCCTGTCTCTACAAATAACAAAACAATTAGTGGGCACAGTGGTACGCGCCTGTAGTCCCAGTCACTCGTGAGGCTAAGGAGGGAGCGCTAGAGCCCAGGAGTTGGAGGGTGCAGTGAGCCACTACACTCCAGCTGAGCAACAGAGGGAGGCCCTGTCTCTAAAATAATTTTTTGCCATATTTACATAAAATAAGCATAGTGCTTTGATACCAAAAATAATCCTAAGCTTAACAACCCTAACACAAAAAATTTTAAATGATTTTGACCATGGGTCAGCAAACTCTTCTGTAAAGGGCCAGACTGTACATTATTTTGCTTTGCAGGTCTGTCCTAACTACTAAACTCTACCACTGTAACACAAAAGCAGCCATACACAAAACATAAAACAAATGAGCATAACTGTGTTGCAATTTTATAAAAACAGGACACAGGTCCCCAACTTGGATCTCCTAACACAGAAAGTTTTACTTTAGTAACACTAACTTTTGTACATTAAAATGTTGCTTAGTTGGAGGTCAAATTCTTAGCATCAGATGTAACTCCACAAAAGCAAGAAAAAAGGTATTCCTTCACTCTACTATAAAACTGTATTATAATACCATTTGTCATTTATTACTTTTCTAATAAACTATTCTGAGCATTCTGAAGTAACTGACTAAAGTCTTAGATTACCACTCGGGGCGGAACTCTAATTAACATTCACTTGAGTAATACCTACAAAGGATTTTCCATCCAAGCTGATGGGTATCAATACCCTGAATGCTAATAACAGAAACCAGAACGTTCCTACAAATGACAGGAAAAACAATTCTCACTTAATCCTATAGTTATCACTTAGACTCTTCACTAGAGTAACTCAAAATTCTTAGGCACAACACCTTCTAATCTCAGTCTGGAATTTTTAAGCCCCTAACCAAAAAAATAAAACCTTTGAGAAATGGAAAATAAAATCAAACAAATAAGAACACACATACACGGTATATATTTCTTTAATCCTCCCTCAACACTTGATCTATGAAGTCCACCATAGCTCTAAAAATCTCTCTGAACTAGCTGCATTTCTATTATAATTAACAGATTTTCTTAAGTCCTCACTTTTTATTTAATGGAAGCACAAAACATTATTTGTGCAAAGGGGTACTTTTGCACGTTCCAGATTTGTTCTAAAAAGCACAATACATATTAAGCAAAAACTGGGCATTTGGGAAAATACTCATATAAATCTTAGTGGCTACATAAGGAAGTATTATTAAAACAACCAACAAACAAACTGACATTAAGTCATTCCCAATTTGGACAGGGAGGACACATGGTGGCAAAAATTCAGTTTTGCTAAAAACATTTAAAACTTCACTGCAATTTTAATCTTGTCCTCAAATTCAACAAGCCTGTTTTAATAACTTGAATCCAGACAATTTTTAGTATTCCTCAATTTTTCCTATTCTGATGATAAAAGAGCCAATACATTTTTATACAAAAGGATTTATTAAAAAACCAGTAAGACACTACTACATCATGACACTGTCACACTGGGCTTTTAACACAAGACTTGCTCTACAATACTGGGGGGAAGGGCATAAAACACAAATTGATTCTGAAGCATAGCAATTAAGAAATAAAACAATGAAAGCAAATTTCTTTTAATGAGAACTCAGAATTAAACTTCAGAGGGACCCAAC
>PVKP010037131.1:0-21906 GCA_004027715.1 Plecturocebus donacophilus | reverse complement strand
CATGGTAGGGTTTTGACCTCAGATATTTATCTGGTCTGTTACTCAAATGAACTTGTAGCTGGACACCACGTGAACCTTGAAGAGGCTGCTTCCAGTCCAGTTTAGGGTCCAGCACACAGTCCCCGCTCTCATCCCCCCGCCCCTCAAGGGCCTTTGCACATCTCTTCCATTTTACGCTGAGTTCCCTGAAATGCATCAGAGTTTTACAGCAACTTGTACAGAATAGCAGGATCTCACTCTCTACGAGAGGGGAGGACAGGCCTCCAAGGCCCCGGAAACCAAGCAAAGAATCGTGGGTAAAATTTAAATCATTTTTAACGATTAAAACAAGTGATTGAGTGACTTAAATTATGTAATGATCAAACCCCGCCCCTGGTATGCCCTTCCAGCCTGCAGAACGCTCTGGCACACGGAGGTGAGACGGTTGTTCTGACTCTGCGGCTCCTGCATCCCAGGCCCCTCTCTGCCTGGGACCAGGCTGGCTCGGGGTTTCCGGCCTCCCCAGGCCTCGGAGGCTGTCCTCCTGTGCCCGTCAAGGTGGGCCAGGCTGGAGGCAGCACCCCAACGAGCCCTGTGCCCCTCGAAGGTGGGCCAGGAGGTCCTGCATCAGGCTGGAGGCAGCACCCCAACCCGCCCTACACCTTGGCCTGGCACCCCTGGCTCCCCCACGATGGGTCCAGCCCCTCAGGTGACCCTCCCTTTGGGGCCCCCAGGGGCGACCCCAACCCTGGTCAGACCCTCCAGGCCTCCCGCCCCCCTCTGGAGGTGCCAGGTACCCCTTCACCTCGTATTTATGGCCACTTAATCTGTGTGAGCAGCCGGCCCCCAATATATCTCTGAGTATTGATCAGCTTTGGGCTGATGGAAGTTCAAGCTCACAAGGTCTCGCTCTTTGACCCCCAAATAGGGTATGAATCTCCATCGAATAGACTGATATTCACACGGCTCCTACCCCGGGCTGGAGACCGCAGGAAAATCAATGGAGAGTGTTGGTGACTCACGATTTATAGAACGCCTGCCATTTTAATATTAGAATAAATGTCCTATTGCACGGGCGGGGGTGCAGGGGGTCGCATGGCAAATATTTCTTAGAGAGCCTTTTCTGCAGGAAAATGATGTGCGTGGGATTTTATGAAGTCAAATTTATAGACCTCATTTAGGCTTATAATTTAAAACTCCTGATGAGAAAGACATTAAGTAGAGTGCTTGTGGGTGGTCCCGGAGCTGCAGCCTCTGGTGAGGGGTGGGGGCACAGGAGACAGCGGGCTGGGGCCAGGGGCCGGGCTGCAGGTTCCACCCCGGCCTGGGCAGCTGGGCACTGGGGGGGCCGTGGGCACGGGGAGAGCTGGTCTGCACAGGGGCCCGCAGGTGAGTCAGGCCAGGGGCTGCGGGGCTGTCTCAACCCTGGGGTCTCAGGAGTCTGGAGCCGGAGCACCAGGCCTGATACCGGAGGGCCCCAAGAAGTGGGGGGTGCCGCAGCCATCCATGAACACACCAGGCAAGCAGGGACTGCCCGCCCGGCTCAGACACACACAGAACCATGGTGTGCTCAGCTGTACCCATGCACACACACACAAACGCACACAGCTGTGCACTCGCATATATGCCTGTGCACACACGCACGCACACACCTGCCCCTCACCAGGCCTTGCTTGACCTCCTCTCCTCCGAGGCCACTTCTCCGATTTCCCTGCTGAAGGACGTTCTCAGCCTGAACTTCCCGCTCCTGGAGAGGCCCAGAGTCACCCGTGTCCCAGGCCGGGAAGGTTTGCCCTCAGCATGGCTGAGTAAACTTGCAAGAAAGCACTGCTGGGTCACAGATGTTAGCGGGACACTCACGGATGTTAGGGGGACACTGTTTCATTTTTTAAATTTATTTTCCATGCAAAAAGACACATTGCAAGGGGGTGCTGTTTTGTAGAAACTAGCTCAGGCCAAAGAAAGGGCTTCACCACTGGGTCCGATTCCACGGCGAGGAGCAGCCATTCCACCCAGAAGCAGCACCAGGGCCAGGTGGCCCTGCCTGAGGCAGCCTGAGCTTCAGCGGACGGGTCCCTACTGCAGGGTGGGCGGGGGAGAACAAGGAGCCACCTACAGGGTCCCAGGGGGTCTCTGGGGGACACTGGACCCGTCCTGGCCAGCAAGAGCGACCTGAGGGTCTGTGGTCTGCTAGAGGCTGGCTGGGCCCTCTGTAGGCTTACTATCTGCCCTGTGGCTTTGAGTGAATCCCTTCCCCCTGGCCTCAGTTTCCCCAGCTGTAACTGAAGAGGTTCGGGGGTCTGTCTTTCCGTACCAGACTGTCCAAGGTCCTGAGATTCCAGGCCCTCGTTTCTAACTCTGGAACCTCCCAGGGGAGCCCATGGCTTGCCGTGAGTCCTTGCAGTCCCTCCCAGAAAACATCCCTGCTCTAGCCCGCTCCTCCCTGGAAGTGGCAGTTTCAGAGAAGCCTGGGGCTTGGGAGCTGGCATTGCCTGAGGGGTGGATTGAGGCTGAATGGCTTGGGCTAGCTTATCTCCTAAGGATGCCATTGTCCCAGACAGGAGAGCAGGGACAGGGAGGTGGCCAGAAGAGGGTCCCTCCAGCTCTGGGATCTTCACTGAGGACTGGGGGGATTGTTTCAGGGATGGAGCTGTGGCAGCTAGGGAGGGGACAAGCTTGGGATGGGGGTGGACAGCCCTGCCCCTCAGCCAGCTCGGCTCTGTCCCCTCCTGGCCTTGGCACTGGGTCTGGCAGGGGCCACTTAGGATCCTAGGCCTGCCTGTGCTCTCTGCAATGCCAGGAAGGGGATCCCTCACCCTCACAAAGATCTCCAATGCTCCCAGCAGCATTGGGGGCTCCCCACACTTGGGGGCATCTGGGGCTTCCTCGGCCCCAGCTCTGCCTGAAGGGTCAGGGCCGACCTCCAATGTGTGGCTGAACCCCAGTGGGTTGGGTTTTGTGTGTGAGTGGTAGTGTTAGCAGCTGGGGACCAGAGGGGGTAGAGTGAGGAGTCAGGGCTGGGGCATGCAGCCTTTGGGGTCCCAGCACCAGGTGGCTGCACGGGTCTGAGACCCGGTGTTGTCCTTGCCCGGAGCCAGGAGTAGGAAGAGTGCCTCTGATGCCTGGTCACTAGGACTTCGGGACATGGTGGGGAGCACAGCACAGGGCCTGGAGGCTCCATGATTGCAGGGTGGGCTCTGTCCAGCATGAAGCCAGTGCGGCCCCCGCCTGCAGTGCTGATGCTCTCCCTCCTGCCTTCCAAAGGCTGAAGGGAGCCTCCAGGGCTCCAGCACCTCCCCAGCGCCGCCTGCAGCCCCTCTCCCCTTGGCCACCCCCACTACCACTGCCATCCTCAGCGCCCGAGCCCCAGGAGGCCCCCAGTTGTTCTCCGTAAGATGACGGTCAGGCCGCCTCCTCCATAAACTCAGCCGCAGGGCCCACAGCGCCGGTGCAGGACGGGGCATATTTTACATTTTCAACTTTATTAAAGGAGCCAGGTGGGCCTGGGAAGGCTGCCTTCCCTCTGTGGTCAATTCTGCCCTGGGAGGCGATAAATCTCCAGGCCTGTGATTTGTGGCTCTGCGCTCCCAATAAATTAAATCTTTCCTGATGAAAAGGTTGGAGTGCCCGGCTCTGCTTTAGGTCACTGTGTTTGTTCAAAGTAAGCTGAGCGGGAGTCACCCAGCTAGGCCCCACTGCCCACCCCACCGGCTGTCCTCCCTGGAACGCAGGGAGAACATGCGTCTTCCTAGGCAGAGCTGGGCCCTCCGCAGAGACCCACTCCCGGACCTTCCACCATCAAGGGCATGGCCACTCTTGGTCGAGCAGTCCCAGAAATCTCTGCAGCAATAAGGAACGAAGCCGTCCTTGCCCTCCTCAAAGCGCAGAGATGGGGACACACAGGGCCTGGGCTGGCGAGGCCCCTGGGAGCACTGTCCACGCCCCGCCTGTGGGGTGGCCTGGGGACTGTGCTGGACGTGAGGCTGTCTGGGGCGTGGGCAGGAGCCCTGGGTCAGAGCACTGGGCTCAGACGGCTCCACCCACTGAGGCCTCCCCTGGCCACCCTCAGAGCCTCCGGTCCTAATCGGTGAAAGGAAGACAAGGTCACCGAGAGAGCTGGCGGGGCCTGGTGTGTGAGGGTGGGGCTGCCACCGATGTGCTCGGAAGCCAGGACTCAGAACAGAAGCAGCAGGGCTGGGGATTCTGCATCCTGCGAGGATGGAACAGAGCTAGCGAGGCCACAGCCCCTGCCAGCCCCACTCCTGGTTAAAGTTGGAGGTCGGTGGCCGGGCACGGTGGCTCACGCCTGTAATCGCAGCACTTTGGGAGGCTGAGGTGTACAAATCACTTGAGGTCAGGAGTTCAAGATCAACCTGACCAACATGGCGAAACCCCATTTCTACTAAAAATACAAAAATTAGCCGGGCATGGTGGTGGGTATCTGTAATCCCAGCTACTCAGGAGGCTGAGGCAAGAGAATTGCTTGAACCCGGGAGGCTGAGGTTGCAGTGAGCTGAAATAGCTCAAAAAAAAAAAAAAAAAAAGTTGGATGTTGGTGCCCAGGATAGCCTGGCCCTGGGCAGAAGGTCCTGGTGCCCTCTCAGACCAAGAGGAGTGAGAGACGCCCATATCTCAGGCTGGAAGTTGTGGCCTTTCCGCAGATGGTGCTCTCCGTGGCTGGCACGCACAGAATCGCTCAGGACGCTCAGTCCCACCGCCAGGCCCTTGTCATTTAATTTACTGCAAATCTGTGTCAGAAACCAAATGAGGTCTGCATTTTGGAACAAAAGATTTACAGCCCTCGCTAACACTTGATCCAGGGAAAGTACCCAAGGAATTGCTCTGCTCGGAAGGGAAGCTTGCAGAGCCTGGGAAAAACGGGGGCCAAAGTCAGCCCGGCTGAGCCTGCAGCTCCGGTTTCAGGGCGGTTGGGCTGGGCTGGAGTCCAGGGAGCCCACATTCCTGCCCAGGGAAGGGACTTAGGCTCTGGCACCAGAGACAAAAGCCCTAACCACTAGCTTCCTCAGACAGGGCTGCAAAGCCATTAGGCTGATGAATGAAACCGCTTCCAAAGCTCTCAGCCCTTTTTGGCTGATTGCATTCGGGAGAGCCCCTCCTCAAAGGCCCCTCGGAAGTCCCATCTATTGATTCAATTTAGGTTTTGGTTGGGAGGGGGTGGGGAGCCACCTCCAGGTCACCCCAGGCTGAGGAGGACCAGTGTGGGGACAGGAAGGCTAATGGAGGTTTAATTGCTGTCTGGTGTGAGCCAGAGAGTTTAGCATCAATTCTCACCGGCTCAAAACAAAGGCACACCTTAGCCCTCCTCTGTCATGCTGAGCTCAGGGAGGAAAAGGAGGCAGGAAGTAGAAGGGGCCTGGTGAGGATCAGGAATGCCCTGGCTTCAAACTTCCAGGTTCACCCCAGAGAGTGCCCTGGTGGAGGGCGGGTCTGCCCAGGCCCCGGAGCCCAGGCCCTGCATGGCTGCCTCAGGGTGGTCAGAAAGGCTGGACTGCAGCACTGCGTAGA
Source organism: Plecturocebus donacophilus (assembly GCA_004027715.1). Lineage (NCBI taxonomy): Eukaryota > Metazoa > Chordata > Mammalia > Primates > Pitheciidae > Plecturocebus > Plecturocebus donacophilus. Next base: position 16,401 of record PVKP010037131.1, on the reverse strand, counting down.
CCTGCTGGGGGGCACCCTGGCCAGGGCTTTCTGAGCTGTTCTGAGCCATAGGGAGGGGCCCCAGAGTGAAAGGAGCCCATGGGGAACATTGGGGCAGGTGCAGAGGGACCCAGTGGGCCCCACCCTGGCCCCTGGCTCCTGTTCACAGCTGGTACTGCGTCAGCCAGGCCTGCCCAGCCCTTGGGGGTTCCAGGTTGGCAGCAGGGTAGCAGCCGGAGAAAAAACACTCCCCCACGGCAGGCTCTCCTGCACGTTCTCCACCCCTCCTGTCCCAGCCCCTCCAACCCGCCCAGAAACCCCAGACACGCCAGACACCCAGACTCTTGCTCTTTTCGAGTCTGTGGCCTCAGGGCCTTTGCACCTGCTATCTCCCAGCTGCACCCTCTTCTGCTCCCTGAGACCCTGCCTAGGCCTCCCTGATGTGGGATCAGTGCCTGTGACCTGCCTGGACCCCTTCTGTGCAGCCCGCCTTGGGTGGAGTAGCTTGAGTGTGCCAGGCCTGGGCTGTGGGGCCGGGTCTTATGGGGACACAGTGGATGACACTGTGGCAGGGAAAGGGCCAAGGAGCAGAGCAGAGCTGCTGTGGATGGGGAGGACAGGGAGGCTCAGGGGTGACAGGTAGCAGGGATGCTTGGCCTCCGCCACACACCTGGGTCTGTGTCAGGGTCTCATGGGGCTGCTGTAACAGAGGCCTACGAACTAGGGTCTTAAAACAGCAGGACCTGGATCCCCCACCCAGTTCCAGAGGCCAGAAGTCAGAAACCAGGTGTCACAGGGCCACCTCTGAGGCTCCCTCCCTGGCTCCAGGGGGATCCTTCCTGCCTCTTCCAGCTTTGGATGCCCCTGGCATCCCTTGGCTTGTGGCCACATCGCTCTGCCTCTGCTTCTGTCTTCACATGGCCCCTCCCTTCTGTGTCCCTCTGCCTTTCCAAGGGCATGTGTCATTAGATTTAGGTTTTGCTCTAACTCAGGAGGATCTCAGCTCAAAATGCTTACCTTAATCACCTCTTCAAAGACCTTTCCCAGTTATGGTCAACTCCCAGAATCAGGGGGTTAGGACTTGAACACACTTTTTCTGGGGGCACACCCAGCCTGCTGCATCCTGGGTCTGCTGCTCCTGGGCTGACAGTGAGCTGGAGTGAAGCCCACTGCCCCAGTGTCCTCCCGTGGTGGAGAGTGGGCTGCAGCACTGTTGCCACTGTCACATCGGCCTCTAGGGAGCTCTACCCCACGGGCCTCCAGGGAGGCTCTAAGATTGCGGAATTCAGAGATATTCCTGCCTCCAAAGAACCCTCTAAGACTCTGGAATTCAGAGCAATTCCTCCTGACCAGGAGGAAGTGATCAGTGGGCCCAGAACTTGGAGGACTTCAGGAGCGAACTGACAGCTGCATTTCTTGCTCTCCCAAGGGAAGCATTTTGGTCTCAGAGGGATGTCTCCAAGTGTCCCCTGGTGCACCTGTGCCCCGCTGCAGGGGCGCACCTGCTCCAGGTGAGTTTCACTGTCGAGGCATCAGGAAACCACAGATGTGAGGAATGAATGATCAGTCTTCAGTAGTGAACCCAGCAGGGTGAGCAGCCACCTCTCCTGTCATCTGAGGGGGCTGGAGGCAGTGCTTGTGTCTCCCCTGGGCCCATGGCCTGACAGGCCTGCGCTGGCCGCTCAGCTCCACCTCCTGGGGGCCATCAGGCACTGGGTGTGAGCAGAGCCTTTGGGAGGCTGAGGTGGACGAATCACTTGAAGTCAGGAGTTCAAGACCAGCCTGGCCAACAAGGTGAAACCCTGTCTCTACTAAAAACAGAGAGGGCGCTCATGCTGTGCTGCCCACCCACAGAGTGGGGACCTCAGGAGGACTGCTGCATGCCAGAAAGGAGGACTTCCACCCCTGCCCTGCCCACACTCACACTCTGCATGTTCAGAGGCTGCCCGGCCCCCGTGGAGCAAGGCCAGGGCAAACCTCAGTGGCCTCCCTCCCCACAGGGCCAGTGTGTATGTGAGGGTCCCATCCCCATCCACACACCCTCATGCTTACACATGGGGCTCCCTAATCAGACACTGTTACAACGACCACAGAGCCTCCAAAGAAGCAGGGACTCCAGACATCTCAGCAGATTCTTGTAACAGTCTGTGCCTTGGGACCACCCGCCCCGTTTACAAATGAGTAAACTGAGATTCTTGGGGTGATGCCGCGTGCTGGAGCTGGTCACACAGTAGCCGGGGAGCCACATCAATGGCCCTGATGTCAAAGGCTGTGCTTTCCCCTCTCACCCTGTCTCTCGCATCCAGCAGCTGAAGTTCCCCAGCAGAGTAGGAGACCCTGCAGTGGTCTATGTCTCCCCTGAGACCCCTCCAGCCTCCTCAGAACAGCCTCTGAGGCTCAGACTGAGAAGCAGACTCCCGAGGTCCCCTAGCAGCCCTCACAACAGCAAGGGAACCACCCTCTGCCCAGCTGTGGCTCCGTCTCAGGGCAAGGGCGGGGCCCAAGGGCCCTGTTGCAGCCATGGCGAGGCTCTGCCAAGAACCTTGGCTGCCAACTGTGGGCTCGGAGCTTCCTCGTTGACCAGGGAGGCAGGCGAGTCCAAGGGGCTCCTGGCATCAGATTGCATGGAACGGAAATTAGACCTCAAGCAGCCTGCCTCTGAGAGGGGAGACGCTTTGTTTGCTCTTGCGGGGGCGGGGGTAAATTCCAGCCCCTTGGCCTCTCCCCTGCGATTCTGCTGACTTAATTTGGCCTTTTGTCTGGGGTGGCCCCCGGAGGGGATTATCAGAGGGTCCTATTACAGTTCCCAAGTCTGGCCCTGCTAATGAGTTCAGGGGCAGGTGGCAAGATGAGCTCCGGGCTGTTTCCACGTCACCCTGGGAACAGCGTCCCTTGAACCAGGTGCCGAGAGCACTTCCTGGGTGCCGGCTGAGCAGACACAGGGCTGGGTTGGCTGTGGCCCAGAGAGCCAGGTGACCACACAGGCAGTGTCCCTGGGCTTATAGGGCTGACGGGCCAGCAGACAGGTGGGCGAACAAGCCACATGCCAGCAAGAGACTGACACAGTTATGAGGGTGCTAAAGTTTTGGGAAGGAAGTGGGAAGATGAGACCAGAGGGGGCCTGGCTGGGCAGAGATTCGGGCCAGGGAGGGCCTCCCCTGGGTGGGGGACGTCTAAACCGAGGCTTTGACGACCCGCTGGAATGGGTCACCGGAGGAGCCTTACAGCCAGAGCACAGCACGTGCCAAAGCCCTGAGGCTGGGAGGAGCTGGCGCCCAGGAGTGGGAAGGGAGCCACCACATGGAGACAGAGGCGCCTAGAACCCAGGGGGATGCACAGGACCTGTCGGGGCAACCAAGATCTGAGGCTCGGTGGGGACCTAAGTGGAGGGGCTAGGCAGAGTGACCTCATCTGATTGGCTGTCACCTGGGCCTATGGGGACAATGGATGGGGCAGAAAGGGGCATCGAAGGATCTGCAGGGGTCCCAGAGCCATGTCAGCACGCGGTCACCGGGTGGGGGAAGAGCTGCCCTGGGGCCAGTGTGGGGGCCTCTGTGTCTGAGCGGAGGGCAGGCGGGCAGCCTGTACGATGAGATGGGCTGCAGAGTGTGCCTGAGCCTGGGTGGCAGCCAGGGGGCAGCACAGGTCCCAGTGACGGGGGGACAAGGCCGTGCCAGGTGGGCTCTATTTCACAGAGGAGGAAACGGAAGGTCAGGCAGGGTCAGAGGCAGTGCCCTGGTGATACAGCAGGGGGGCCCAGGCAGGATCAGACCCCGCCTGGGGTATCCACCTGCTCTAGTGACGACCAGTGCCGGGGCCCACCCCTCTGGGGGTTCCTGATCCGAGCTGGCATCCTGTCCCTCCTGGGCCTACAGAGGGGAGCTCAGCCCGGGCACAGACAGGTCCCCCAGCGCTGGGCAGCCTCTACTGCCCCCTGGCTGCCACCCTGGCCCAGGCAGCGTCAACCATCTATTACCTTGAGACTATCTGCACCCAACCTGGGATTTTGCAAACAGGTTCACCAAATTGTCAATTAAGTGAAAATCAATCTCTAGCCATTCATCACAGGCTGTTGGGGCCGCACACGGGCCGCCATCGATCGGGGCCCCTGGGGAGCGATTGAGGCCAAGTGCAGCCCACATCTGCTGCATCAGGGCAGACGCCGCGATCCATCATCCCAAACGGCCAGAGCGCCCACCGGGGACCCGGGCTTGCCCAGGACAGAGGGCAGGTGGCAGGGGCACGGCGCCCTTGGAACGTGTCCATGCTGTGGCCACGGCGCCGGATCCCTGGAAGCCCCTCCCTCCCCACCAGGCCCCGTGGCCCTGTCCCTCACACCAGCCCTTCTCCCAGTGACGGGGGTGGGGGCACTTTGATATCTCTCCACGAAGGCCCATCGCCCTGAGGCCGTGGCAGGGGCTGGGGGAAGTCAGGTGGAGGAGCACAGCCCTCTCCTCGTCCTCAGCCTCCCATCTCTGCTGATCCTGTGGGAGAGCCCCCTCTGCCTGGCTGTGCACACTGGGCACCCTGACCTCTCCCTTTCACCATCATTTGTCCCCTCCTCTCCCAACCTGGCGCAAAGCCGTGACCCCAAAAGGCACCTTACATGCACTGGGCTGAGCTTCAGGGCCTCCCCCTCTGTGGGGTCAAAGTCGAGTGAAGCCCCATCTAGGCTGTCAGTGCCCAGACGGCCTGGCCGGGATCTCCCCCGAGGGCCAGAGCGTTCCACCGTGACTCCTGCGAGAGCGCCTACCCGTGCTGGGGAAACCACCAGCCCGGAAACGCCCAGATTTCCATCATTTCTTTATGGTGGAGTCCGCTGCTTGTCACTTTGATGTGGGGGAGATGTAAAGCCTCCCGGTCCCTCCTGCAGACAGCGCCCCAGGGCCCTCATGCTGGGGCTGGACCAGCCCAGACTTCTGGACCCGCCCCAGGCTTTCAGGAGGTGAACATAGGGCTGGGACGTGTCGTCCGTCCTCTGTGTGGGCTGTGCCCGGGGTGCTGCTGGAACCTCAGGGAGAAGGGCCCCTTCTGAGCACCAGGTCTAGGGCTGACTGGCCATCTGACTGGACAGAAGAGGACGTGGAAGGGAGAGCTTCCAGCCCCTCCTCCTGGCTTCATCAACGTGGAGACCAGAAAGGGCTGGTCACTTCCAGCATCCCCCCCTCTCCTCGCTTCCCCCTCGGCCACAGGAGTCCAGCTAGACACTATGGTTTGTCCCACAAGAGCCAGAAAGCAGCTGTATCATATGGGACGAGGGCCTTAAAAGTGTTGAGACCTGCTGACCTTCCAGCTGCACTTCTGGGGTCAATTCCTCGCCAGCCATCTGACCTATTTGGATCAGATACTGCAGACAAGGGGGCAGAGAGGACAACCCGCCCGGCCCTCATAGCGCTAAGGCAATTGTCATCAGCCTGAGTTCAAGAAAAGCCTTTTGCTTGAAGGCATCCTGGGAACATCATTCATTCATTCATCAAGAAATAGTTATTAAACCATTAAAGGACTGTTGCTTCTAATCATGGTGAAATATCAGAGGCTGTATTTGCGCTCGGACGTTCAGCACACGTGGTTTCCTGACACTGGAAGCAGGGCAGCACGGTACGGTGATCCCTGGGGGACGGGAAGCGAGGGAGGCAAGCCCTGCAAGTCACCCCAGCTCACTGCCAGGCCGCAGTGTAGGAAGGGGAAACCCAAAGAGAGCCCACCATCCCCGTCCCCGCCCGCTGATGCAACAGAGTTGAAAAGCTGGGGAGACCAGGACAAAGAGCTGGAGGGGAGAAAGCAGGGTGAAAGGAGAGAGTGTGGCCAGGCGCGGCGGCTCATGCCTGTCATCCGAGCACTTTGGGAGGCTGAGGCAGGCAGATCACGAGGTCAGAAGTTCGAGACCAGCCTGACCAACATGGTAAAACCCCATCTCTACTAAAAATAAAAAAATTAGCCAGATGTGGTGGCACATGCCTGTAATCCCAGCTACTCAGGAGACTGAGGCAGGAGAATCGCTTGAATCTGGGAGGTGGAGGTTGCAGTGAGCCGAGATCATGCCATTGCACTCCAGCCTGGGCAATGAGAGTGAAACTCTGTCTCAAAAAAAAAGAAAGACAGAAAGGAGAGAGTTGCACAGAGAGAGGGAGTGCTCCCAAGACCCGCAGAGGATCCCCTCCGGTCAGCAGCTGAGGACTGACCAGCACGAGCGTGTGAGGAAACCTCCCACGGCTGGGAAAGAACCACAGAGAAGTAGAGGCAGCAATCTTTGGAATCACACAGGGCTGAGAGTAGTTCATCTTGCCGTCAGCCACAGTGAAAAGTCCTCATAACACGTGGGGCATCGGAAGGAGCGCCCTGAAGCGTATTGTTTTACGATTGGGGCAAAATTATCCCTGAAGAGAAGTGCTCTAGCCTAACATGATAAAAGTCAAGGTCAAGCCTCCGAAGGATCAGACCCTTCCCAGTACTTTAGCAACGTGTGGAACAAAGCTCAGGAATGTTTACAGGAACACAAAACTATCCAGCACACAACGAGACACAATTCACAAGGCTGCCGTCCAAACACAGATGATCAGGCGTGATCAGAAGCAAGGGAAACAGAGCGCATCCTGAGATAATTGATCAGTACAATTACTCAGAACTGGCACCGGTGAATTAGTCAAGGACGCAGAGCCACATTCCATAGGTTCAGGAAGGTAGAGGGAAGACAGAGCGTGTTAAAGTGAGATGTGGAAGACAGCAGAAGGCTTCGATCAAATTCTTAAAAACACACTGGGTACAATTAACAGCAGAGTCGACATGCAAGAAGAAAAGGTGAGTGACTCTGAGGACTTAGCAAGAGAGAAAAAGACCAGAAAAATGTGGTACAGCCTCACGTGGCCTAATATACCTGCAGTTGGAGTCCTTGAAGGAGAGAAGAGGTGATGAGTAAATTTTACTCCTCACCATTGTTTTAAGAGTTTTTATTTTACTGTGCCTCTATGTCCATATCTCTTGTGGTTGGGATTTGTCAAGCTTCTTGGGCTTGTGGTTTATAGATTTCATCACATTGGAGATGTTTTTCTTTCTTTTTTTTTTTTTGAGACAGAGTCTTGCTCTGTCGCCAGGCACCAGCCTGGAGTGCAGTGGGGCGATCTCGGCTCACTGCAACTTCCACCTCCTGGGTTCAAGCAATTCTCCTGCCTCAGCCTCCCGAGTAGCTGGGATTACAGGCACACACCACCACGCCCAGCTAATTTTTGTATTTTTAGTAGAGATGAGGTTTCACCATGTTGGCCAGGATGGTCTCAATCTCCTGACCTCGTGATCCACCCGCCTTAGCCTCCCAAAGTGCTGGGATTACAGGTGTGAGCCACCGCGCCGGGCCAGAAGTTTTTATTTTCTTTGACACAGGGTCTTGCTCTGTCAACAGGCCGGAATGCAATGGCGAGATCTCAGATCACTGCATCCTTGACCTCCTGGGTTCAAGCTATCTATCCTTCTATTTCAGCTCCCTGAGTAGCTGGGATTACACCTACCACATTTGGCTAATTTTTATAACTTTTTTTTGTAGAGATGAAGTCTTGCCATGTTGCCCAGGCTGGTCTCAAACTCCTGGGTTGAAGCAATCTGCCTGCCTCCGCCTCCCAAAGTGCTGGGATTGCAGGCATGAGCCACTGCACCTGGCTGGAGTTACTCATACTGTATAAAAAGTACTATATCACTTGAAGATAGATTGTGATAAATTTAAGATGTTTAAACCTGAAAGCACCCACTAAAAACACAAAACAAAGGGTTATAAGTAAAGCAAAGAAACAAGATTAAATGAGGCTGGGAGTGGTGGCTCGTGTCTGTAATCCCAGCACTTTGGGAGGTTGAGGTAGGCAGATCGCTTGAGGTCAGGAGTTCAAGACCAGCCTGGCCAACATGGTGAAACCCTGTCTCTACTAAAAATACAAAAACTAGCTGGGCGTGGTGGGTGCCTATAATCTCAGCTACTCGGGAGGCTGAGGCAAGCAAATCACTTGAACCCAGGAGGCAGAGGTTGCAGTGAGCCGAGATCGCACCATTGCACTCCAGCCTGGGCAACAGAGCAAGACTCAATCTCAAAAAAAAAAAAAAGAAGATAAAATGAAATCATAAAAATACTTAATGAAGCCTGGGCAACAAGATGAATACCTGTCTTTACAAAAAAATAAAGATTAGTTGGGTGTGATGGTGTACACCTGTAGTCCTACCTACTTGGCAGGGCTGAGGTGGGAGGATCACTTGAGCTCAGGAGACTGAGGCTCTACTGAATGATGATTGTGCCACTGCATGCCAGCCTGGGCAACAGAGCAAGACCCTATCTCAAAAAGAAAACAAAAAACAAAACAAAACAAACAAATAAAACCACTTGATTAATTCAAAGGAAGGTAGAAAAAAGAGAAAAGGGAATAGAGAACAGATGGGAGGAATCAAGACAAGTAGCAGACAATAGCAATGATCACATTAAGTGTAAATGATCTAAACACTCAATTAAAAGGCAGTGATTGTTATTCAATCATAAAAGAAATGGAATTTTGACACATACTACAACATGCATAAACCTTGAGGACATTCCTTGAGTGAAATAAACCTGTCACAAAAAGACAAATACTGTATGATTTCACTTACATGAGGTATCTAGAGGAGTCAACTTCATAGAGACAGAACATAGAACAGTAGTTACCAGGAATCGGGAAAGGAGAGAATGGGACTTACTGTGTCATGATCACAGGGTTTAGTTTGGGGTGATAAAAAGTTTTGAAAATAGTGGTAGTAGTTGCACAAAAATGTGAATGTATTAAACGCCATTGAGTTACACACTTAAAATGGTTAAAATGGCACCTGTTATGTTACATATGTTTTACCTCAATTTTTAAAATTAATTATTTAATATACCAGAACCAACTGAATTTTACAATTTAAATGAGTGAATTACATGGTTATGAGAATTATAACTATTAGCTCACTGCAACCTCTGTCTCCTGCGTTCAAGTGATTCTCCTGCCTCAGCCTCCCAAGTAGCTGGGACTACAAGCACGTGCCACCACACCTGGCTAATTTTTGTTTTTTTCTGTAGAGACAGGGCTTCACCATATTGGCCAGGCTGGTCTCAAACTTCTGACCTTGTGATCTGCCCGCCTTGGCCTCCCAAAGTGCTGGGATTACAGGCATGAGTCACTGCGTCTGGCCAGAATCTATTTTAAAAATCATCCCATAGGTACTGTGTACCAGGCACCATTCTGACGCTGAAGATTGAGCAGGAAACAGAAGCCAGCCTGGCCCTTCTGGAGCCCACCTACTGGAGGTGGGACAGGCAAGAGGTAGGAAGTGGAAGGGAGGGAGGGAGGTGGCTCCTTGAGGGGCTGGGTGGGCCTCCCTAAATGGACCCTCTGGCTAGGAGGGACCCCATGGGAGAAACAGAGACCAGGGAGAAACAGAGCAGCCAAGGGGGCCACCAGGCAGAGGCTGCTGTGCTGGACCTGCATGGAAATGTCATTTATAAAGGCAAAGAAATAGCATCCCAGCCTGGCATGGTGGCTCGTGCCTGTAATCCCAGCACTTTGAAAGGCCGAGGCAGGCCAATCACTTGAGCCCAGGAGTTCAAGACCAGCCTGGACAACATGGTGACACCTCGAGCCTGTGAAAAATACAGAAATAGCTGGTGCAGTGGGTCCTGCCTGAGTCCCAGCTAATCAGGAGGCTGAGGTGGGAGGATCACTTGAGCCCAGAAGGTGGAGGTTGCAGTGAGCCGTGATCCCACCACTGCACTCCAGCCTGGGACAGAGCGGGATCCTGTTTCCAAAGAAAGAAAAGAGGGGAGGAGAGGGGAGGGGAGAGGAAAGCAGAGCATCCCCAAAAGGCCTGGAGAAAAGGGAAGCCACTCAGGGTTTTATGCTACAGCCCATCCCATGAGTTTCTGTAGCTGTTACAAATATATTTTTGAAAAGAGAAGTAGTATTTAATAACTTGGGAAAATGTCTGTTGCATTGGGTAAAAAATAGGAAGTAAAACTGACAATGTGCTTCGAATGTGCTGCTAAAGCACAGCACACGCCCACACACACTACCTCCTACACACACGTGCCATGAACACACACACGTGCACATAACACCACATACGTGTGTACAGACACTATGCGCACCACACACATGCACACACCTACACACATGCACACACCCCCACACATGTACATACACATGTACACACAGGCACACACCCACACATGCACACGTCCACACACGTACATACCAACACACGCACACATGTGTACATACATGCACATACACAAGCATGTACACACACCCACACACATATACACGCACACGTACACACACAGACACCCACACACGTGTACACACACGCACACACGTGTACACATCTGCACACACCCACACACATGCACAGACCCACACACACCCCATACACATGCAGATACATATGTACACCTACACACACGCACACACGCACACACTCACATGCACACCCCCACACACATGCACACCCATCCACACAGATGCACACACCCACACATGCACACTCACCCACACACATGTGCACAGCCACACATGCACACATATATGCACATACACACATATGCAGAAACACCCACACACATGTCATCTCCCCTGCAGATGAGGGTTGAGGCCGAGCAATGTGATGACCACTTGCCCAGGGATGGAGAACTGTGTGGTGCCCTCTGGGGCGGTCCCCTCCCACCAGGGTGCCTCCTAATGGCTTCTTCTAAGGTTGACTTGGCCCCAGAGGTCTGGTGACATCTCCCTGTCACCATGCTGAGTTCCTCTCATGACTGCTGCTGGCTGAGCAGTGAGGCCCCTGCCCGGGACCCCAGCCGGGCCCAGGCTGTGCCCCATGTCAGGGCATGTAAACAGCAAGGGCTTGGCCCGTGCCCTCAATGCACTGATCCTGCTGTCTCAGGAACAAATTAGAATCTTACTCGAATCCTCATAAATCTTCCGTTCCTGACAAATCCAAAGGAAGATAGGGGAGAAGGGCAGGGGGAGGGGAGGGAGCCGGGGTCCTTCGCTAATTCCTCCAAACTGCTGTTTATTGAAATGAGACACCAGGGATGAGCGGGAGCGCGATCAATAAAGGCCTGTCTAATACAATCAGCCGGCCGCCAGCTTCCCGCCCTCCTTCCAGGGGGCTCGGCCAGACCTCCCCGCTCCTGGGAACCTCCCCTCCCACACTGCCCTGAAGCAGCCGTTCGCCTGCGGACCTGGCCACGGCATGTTCCTGCAGCTGCTTCTCCCAGGCTGCCCTCAGCTGGCCCAGCCTCCCTGCAGGCGTCCGCTCCCCAGGGAGAACCAGAGGGGCCGGCTCGTGGGAAGCAGGGCCCAAGCCCGGCCCTCTGACCCCTGCCATCTCCAAGCCTTGTCCCTGCTGCGCCCAGCCAGCCTCAGTGCAGCCGCCACGCCACCTCCCAACACACCCCACACACCCCAGCTTGCCTGCCCCGCCTCCCGGGCAACTTGCTGGGCTGGGGGCCCTACAGCAGTGGCTTTTCCTGAGTCATCCCCACACCTGCCTCCTCTTCCTGGGTAACTGCGAGTCCCAGACTGGGGCCTAGGCTCTGAGCAGCCTCTTCCCCAGCGCAGGAAGCTCACTCAGTGCTGGGCTCTTGGAAGGGGTTTTCATTTAATTAGGCAAGCAGAGGCTGACGGGGTCTTCAGGGCTGGGCTGTCAGCCAGCTGCCAGTGGTGGAATCCCCGACACAGACTTCACCCAGCCCAGGCCTCCCACACACTCTGACCCGGCTGCCTCCAGGCCCCAGACGCACACTGGTGAAGGCCTCGGGGTAGCCACTGCAGGAAAGGGGCAAACAGCCCCCCTGGCAGGAGCCCATGTCTGCGAAGTGGATTTGATGCTCTCAGGTGCACCAGGCCCGGCCGCCTGGTCATATCCAGGCCTCTGACCCCTGCAGCAGGTTCTACTGAGGGACCCAGGCAACTCCGAGCCCATCTCAGCAGTCTGGAAAACCAGCAGGAGGCTCTCGGGGTACAGGAACCCCTCAGGCCAGCTTGGAAGACTTGGGGTCATCTAGGCTCCAACTTCCTGGGGTGACAGATCCCCACTGCCCCCACTTTCCCAACGAGGGTCCTGCTCTCTGAGCATCCCCCTTCCGCCATCAAAGTTGACGTCTGAAAATAACTATGATTGACGACCTCAGTAAGCCCTGAATGAGTGTTTCGGGAGAGCGTTCCCCATTCCCAGCCGTCGGCTGTGGAATTTTACAGGTGGGAGGAGAAGCAGAAAGCCCCACGGTGCGGCAGTGGGTGATCTACGGCCGCGAACGTCGCTGCGGAATTCATCAATTGTTTGAAAAACAGGCCTGCGTGCGCATGTGGCCCGCTCCACCGCGGCTCTGACGATGCGCCCGGTCCATCGTCTGTGAGGCAGTGGAAATAGATCTCCGCACGGCGGCCACGTCCCAGCCAGCACAGCCCAGGGTGCAAATGTCCCTGTGAAATACACCGAGGGAGGTGGATTTCATTAGACAGCTGGTCGGCCTTGAATCACAGAGCCCTCAGCCATTCACAGTCTTCCAGGACAGACCAGCGGGTCTGTCTAATCCCTCCCAGATAAATGGGAGGGAGGCCAGCCCATACCGTCTCTCACACACGTTTTGGTGGTGGCTGGGTTAGGACCGGCTGCTGCGGTGCGTAGGGTGAGGGTGGGGGTCACCCGTGCTGTGCAACAGGCCGCTCTGTGGAAGGGGTCAGGAAGTTTCATGTCAATCAATCAATCAACAAATCCAATGCCAAGCTTGGTTGGAGCTTGAGGGTCAGGACATCGCCTGTGCTGACCTTGATGGGTGAACCTTGGGAGGCTTATTGTCTCTTTCCAGAAGGCGCCAACACAAACGTATGTGTTCAGCTTCATCAGGGTACATGGTTAAGGGGTGAATGCACAAACGCCCAAATGCCCAAGGAGGCCAGTTTTCGAGGGCCCCACAGCTAAGGGATGTGACAGCCCTGCTTCCTGGCTGCAGAAGAAAAAGAGGAACGGGTTGAGCCCCTGGCCATGCTTCTCCCACAGGGCTCCATGCACCTGTTCTGGCAGATGCAGGCATTTCTGGAGCCGCCTGGCCCAGAGCGGGGTGTGCCTATGTCACCAGGCAGGGACACAGCAGCGGAGCAGCCAGCAGTGAGGCACGAGGCCTGGCCTCCACCCATCACAGGGTGGTCACCCAGCGTCTCTGGCCCTTTCTTTCTCCAGGAAGCGTCTTCCCCATGGTAGGTCACGTATGCTTTCCTCCCTGTGGCCACAGGACAATGCTATTGCAGACACTCGGTGACCCTCACGAAACAGACCTGGGGAGGGGGAGGCCACCTGGGCCACCTGGAGGTGCTGAGCAGCCACCTCCCGGCCCCTGTTCCTGGAAGCCTGGGCCTCCAGGAACCTGCACCCCTCACGGGGGGCTCCTGCTACAGGCAGCGACATCCCTGAGAAACCCGGCAGCAGCCACAGGAACGAAGCCACCTTTGCACTCCAGCCCCTCACCCCCGAGGGTGTTCATGAGTGGTCCTGTGGCCCTGCCAGTGTCCCCAGGGCCGCCCTTGGCAGGGCCACGTGGCCCCAAGACCTGCAGCACACGGGCGAACTGCAGAGACTCCTGGCAGGTGGGACCCCGCAGAGCCGCCCAGAGCTGCTGGGACGTCGCTCCCAAGGAGACCTTTGGTGACTTGAGGGTTGAAGGGGCGGCGTTGTACTCACAGAAAGCCAGGCACTGGGAGGCAAAGCCTCTCACACGTGGGACGGCTGCCTCCTGCCCTTGTCCTGGAGACCCCAACTTAGCAGGCCTGGGAGGAGCGTCTGGTGGTCGTGAAAGCACCCAGCAGGGCTGGACCTCAGAGGGAGGAGCTCTCACCCGGCCTTGGCCCCTGTGACTCTGTTCCCACGGTCTCCACAGCAGCCAGAGTCCTGGGCTTGTGTCCACACCTTCCACCAAAGCCAAGCCCACCCTGCGTTCAGCTCCACTTCGGCCTATCTGGGGAGACCCTCCCCTCTGGCCCCAGCTCCCCCTCTGTAGGGTGACGGGATTGGGAGGCCTCTCTCTGGTTCTGTTGTACCGACGCTAATCGCTAATTGAAGCATTGCTCGGCGTATCTGGTGGGAGGAGATGGTGTGTTTTCTGTAAGCTCAACTGAGAGACGGTGCGATGTTTTTGTTGTATGCTTGGTTTTTCAAAAGCCCCTGGTAACGGACAAGCTAATTGGGAAATCTTGAAAAGAGAGGGCTGCGGGCATGGGAGGTAGCCACGCTGGGAGCCGACCCCGACAGCCACCAGTTGAGAAAAGACTCTCTAAGTAGACCAGCCGATACCAAGTGGGGAGCCCCCCACCAGGTGCCCTGATAAAGAGGGGGCCCCTCACGTGAGGGCCTGGGGCTCCTAAATGAGGACGACAGGGGGAGAACAGAGGCTACGAGGAAATCAAAAGCAAATTATTTTCGGGATTATAGCTCTTGAGCCCCAGCGAGATATTACCCATTTTTCACAGCAGACAAAAACATTTTCCAAGGGATCAATTTTGCCTGCGGAAGTCGCCTTCTTCCAACCCACAATCCATCATATTTCCCCATTTGCAATTTCTTGGTGTCTGAGTGTTTTAAGTTTCCTATGAATTATTTTATAAAGCTTTCTTTCCTCCTGCTGAAATGAGGTGTTCTGGCCCTGCCATGAGGGCCCAACGCCATTGGGTGGGGGACGGAGGGGCCGGCAGTGTCCCGCTGCGGACGTGGCAGGACAGCTGGGGTGGACTTGGTCAGAGCCAGCTTCCTAGGACCCAGGGAGGTGTCCCATGGGGACCAGGGCAGGGGGTCCCAGCCCAGCCAGCCGGAAGGGACGCAGGTGGGCACGGCCCTGGCGAGTTCAGGGGAGGCTGCTGGCCACTCGGGGCCCAGGGGAGGTGGGCCCGGGGGAAAGTTTTTGAAGAGATTTATTCTGATGCGCTGCTGAGGGGGACTCATCCTTCAAGAGGCGGCGTGTATAAAAACTCCCCGGCCTGTTGATTGGTCTGTCACTGTGATTTGTGGCTCTTCCCCCGAGGTAATGGGAGCCACAGGGCCGGTGAAAGGCAGCCGGACAGATTGCTGAACAGAGCGGGAGGTGGCGGCACAGCCAGCGAGATTTATTGACCTCAACCCACGGAGGTCCCTTCAAGGCTTTCAATCCCGCCTTTCAGCCGTCACTCTGGCGATTGCCACCCGGCAGGTCCTGGAGCCCCACAGCGAGGAGGCACCAGACGAGGGTGCTGCACCCCAGGGAGCCTCGCCATCTGTCCCCCGAGGAGGAGGAGAGAAGGAGAGGGCACCGTCCACAGCAGTCCTGATTCACCGTTCACTGGGGCTGCTGCTTTTTTGAACAACAGCTTTATTGAGATGTAATTCACAAACCGTACAAGTCACTCATTTGAAGGGCACCGTTCAGAATATCCTCAACACAATGGGGGTGTTCTGTGTATTCGCAGAGCTGTGCGGCCATCAGCACAGGGGGTGTTCTGTGTATTCGCAGAGCTGTGCGGCCATCAGCACAGGGGGTGTTCTGTGTATTTGCAGAGTTCTGTGGCCATCAGCACAGGGGGTGTTCTGTGTATTCTCAGAGCTCTGCAGCCATAGCACAGGGGGTGTTCTGTGTATTCGCAGAGCTCTGCGGCCATAGCACAGGGTGTGTTCTGTGTATTCGCAGAGCTCTGCGGTCATAGCACAGGGGGTGTTCTGTGTATTCGCAGAGCTCTGCAGCCATAGCACAGTCCCACTTAGAACATCAGCAGCCCCTTAAAAAGCGTGCCTACGCCTTCAGTCACCTCCGCGGCCCTCCGCGCCGGCCCTGGCAACCTCGCATCTGCTTTCCCTCCTGCAGCTGTCTCTGCTCCGCGCTGCCTGTGCGTGGCGTCTCACTGCGGGGCCTCTGAGTCGTCTGGCTCCTTGCCCCCCGCGTGACGCAGCAGCCTCGCCGGTTTTTCCCGCGTGCAGATGCTGCGTCCTTTTTATGCCAAAATCATGCCCCACAGCGCGTTTGGACCAGGTGTTAGTCCCCCACGTGCCGGCGGATGCTTGGGCTGTTTCCACCTTTTGGCTGCTGTGAATGACACTGCTGTGACCGTGGGTGTGCACGTCTCTGTGGACCTGCCTTCACTCTCTCCGGCAGACCCTGGGAGGGAGTTTCCGGGCTGTGTGGTGACCTGTGTTTAACGCAGCAGCCTGAGGGAACGGCTGGATTGTTGACTGCTGGCCTCTTCTGTTTCATTTTCCACCTTTCCCTGATTATCAAAGTCAGACATGCTCATCCCAACTGTAAAACATAGAAAACTGTGAAGAGACACAGCGCCCCTCCCTGTCTGTCCGCGGGTCCCTGGCAGCCGCTCCCCCTCATTTTCTGCACCTTTTGCTCTTTGCTTGTCGAGGACCTGA